>BQNB010021621.1:46906-64019 GCA_026074375.1 Tanacetum coccineum | reverse complement strand
CTTGATCTGGACGAGGTACTAGCTCCCAAATCTCCAAATGATCAAACTCATGGAGCTCTTCATGGCATCAAACCAACAGAATTCGGTTAATGCATTTTTATAACTTTTATGTTCAATTAAAGAGAGGAAAGCATCATAGTAGCAGAACATGGCTTCAATTTGTAGTTGGAGTCTTGTGGATACCGGTATGGAAGGATCACCAATAATCTTGTCAAGCGGATGATCCTTGGTCCATTTTTCGATGTGCTCTTGTGGTTGATTTACTAAATGCACGTTGATTCTTCAGAACTAGGTTTTGGAAGTGGAAGACCAAATTACAAATCATTATCCATGAGTACACCTTCAATACCATGATTATCTTCTTTAACACTAGTAGGAATAACATGAGATTGTGCTTCTTGAATGGTTTTTGAGGTACTTGTAGAAGGTGTATCTTGATCAATTCTCGTTGATGAAGGTGTACCAGTTGAAACAACAGGTTCTTGAACAACAACTACAAGAGCAGGTTGAACAACACTTGGTGAAGGATTAAATTACTCATCAAACATTGGGCGAAACAACGAATCCCAGTCATTCTTTGTTGGTGGAACATTAGGTGTTGGAGAAGGAGGTTGTGGTACGAGTCCTGAATTGATTGTTCCAGGAGTCATTGATCATATGAGCGTTTGAGGACGGGAGCACATTTATATTGAAAAGATCTCATTGATCATATGACCGTTTGAGGATGGGAGCACATTTATATTGAAAAGATCTTATCCGAGTTAAACCTTATTGATCTCATTGTATTCAATTTTCTCCCCTCAAAAATTGCATATGTTGTTACCTTTTTTGATGGACAAGTGAATTAAGATACAAGCTAATGTACGTTGATCCACTTGTTGACTGAACGAGCATGAGGACTTATAGAAGTTGTTGATATGACTGCTCGTAAATAAGAAGATTTCTCTTCTTTTAAAGATAAAGCGCACTGAAGCGTACACCTTTCTTTTCTATGAGGAGCGGGGTCTGAAGTGTTGTCAGCAGACTCCATCTGTCGTTGAAGAGTGAGGCCTGAACGGATGTGAACATACATCATTAAACTTTGAAGAACGAGGCTTGAACCGTTTTGTTCAAACGTCATTGTTTATGTGCATCATATTTGAATCCCTTGAACCACTGGTTTATGAGATATCAGTCTTTTCGGCAACCAAGCTCTAAGTTTTTCCTTATTAGGATTGAAAGATGTACATGAACTTAAGTTAAAAGTACCTGCACTGACATTAAGAGTTTCTTCGCATTCATATGGGTTAGTGATATCTTCATTTGAACCATTTGGGGGTTCATTGTCAACTTTGCTCGTGCAAGAGTCGAATAACTTTCCTGTAGGAATCCACTTTAGACCAAAAGTTATGAAAATTTTACCCGTGGGTTTCCACCTAAGACAAGATCTATGAGATGTTTTCTCATACACAACGGAAGTATTTTTGGGAGAAAACATATGTCCCAAAAAGATCTGCCTACCAGGTTTCTGAGTATGACTCTTCTGTTCTATGAGATTGTTACTCTTTTTAGTCTTATGGGGTTTAAGCTTACGTGAATTCACTTCATTCAGGAGTTTTGTTATACAATCATCATGATTTGCATTAAAGACACATTTATGACATGTAGAACAAAAGAAATGTTTGGAATCTAAAAAAGAACTAGAATTCTTAGAGTGATCTGCTTTGGGCACAACCGTAATTGTTACACAACTACTCTTAGATGTAGGCAAACTCCTAGATGTTTAATTCGTTCTCTTAGGGTTTGGAGTAGTACCATTAGCAGTGTTTTGTAATCTAACAGAAGACATCACACTAGGTTTTGAACTCCTATTTCTTTCTTGTGTCTTTTTCCTAGCTTTCTCTAGATAGTGATTATGAGCCATATCATTTGAACCATAAGATTCTTCTTGACTATTCCTAGATGAGCCAGGTGCAATCACGTGATGAGGTTTTGCAAGCACATATTCTCAAACTTTAGGCAAATAATGAGGAGTGACCGCTTTTGACAAAACGTTATTCACATCAACTTGGGAGGCAAACCGTGGTTTTGAAAAGTTAGGTTGTTCAGATTTAAAACGCATTCGGTTGTCTAACAACTGATTGGTTTCTGTGTGGTTGTAAAACCGGTTTTCCCAAGATTAATGGTTTTGCAAACTTAGTATCCATGTTATTTCCTTTTAACTTTCTTAATTCATTTTTTAATGCTGCATTTGCAAAAACCTTTTCCTAAATTTGAGCTTTTAAATCAGCATTTTCGATAGACTTTTGATTCATTTGAGAAATTAAAGAGTCACTATCGTCTTTATTCTGAATGTGTGTCTTTTTAATTAAATCATAAAGTTCTTTGTAAGTCTGTTTCAAATGTTCATTTTCTTTATGTAATTGCTCATTTGCTGCAAGTAATTTAGCCACACTGTGTTCTAATTCGATGTTAATAGTTTCAATTACATCTATATCATTTTTAACTTTGGCTTCATTACTTGCATCCTTCACACTTTTAATTTGATTCTTCAAGTTGCAAATTAGTGTGGTTTTGGCCTGTAGCTGAGCTTTCAAATCATTTATCTCAAAAAATTCACGAAACTCAGGAGACTCCTGATTCTTACATGGTTTGTTACTTTGAAAACTTTCTTCCTTTTGTTGCATTGAAATTTTAAGTGAAATACAATGTTTTTCAAGTTGTAAAAATCTGTTTGAAAGTTCATTATAAACTTCTTTTTCAACCATATCATTCGTTTTGAGAAACTCAGCCTTAAGCAAAGGACTTTTTACTTGATCTTGTTCAGCATCCTGGTCAATCTCTCCTCCCCTATGACTCATATTTGTTGAATCAGGAGTGGTATTGCTATCAACCTTTTCCAACAGATATGTGTCATAACTTGGTTCAGATTGATCAGTATGCTGTTGTTCATTAGCAAGGACATTATGTTGAGCAGTCAAATGTACCTCAGCAGATGGCACTTGGTCATTTACTGGTCTGATATCTGCATCCACAACATGTGTTATATAAGTCCCTGAACTGATGCTTGTATCCTGCTTTCCAGAATCTGTCCAGCTGCTGTCCATGACAACCAAATCAACATCCACTGCTTTTCCCAAAACAACCTTACTCTCTTGTAACTGCATCAGTCTTTTATTCACCCTTCTATCATACTTTCATTTAAGTTGTGCTCTTTCATCAATGGACTTCTTAATAGATTCCATGTGTTGGATCAATGTATCACGGAATTGTCGAACCTCGATTCCAGTGTATGCTAGAAAGTACTTGCATATCATTAAATCTTCATCATAATAGAAATCGAGTTCTGAATTGATGAACGTCTAAAACTATGTCATGAGTCTCTAAAAGCATTAAAGGATCCAATTTCTTGAAATTCTTCTTTGATCCAAGTTTAGTAACATTGTGCCTGTGAAAGTCTGAACATCTTGATCAAAAAGTAACGTAAATGCATGTTCGAATCCTCCCACGAATATAGTTCTGTTTAAGTCGTTGTATGAAAGAACCTTGAGGTGTGAATGAAGTTTTCAAAAAGATTTCATGCAACTTTCCATTGCTTTGTGTTGTGTTTGTTGCAACTGATGCAACTCTCTCTCTTGTGAATTAGAATTCATAGATTCCATTGAAATTAGATGTGTGAAATGAAATTTAAGGATCATAAGTAGATTAAGTGATTTGTTGTGGTTTGTTTATCTAAAAAATCATTATTGACGTTAACATACTTGATCTTAATTAACGATTGTTAAAACAAAAACTAGAAATAAGGACTAACGGTATAAATGATTAAAACTAAAGGGCTAAAATAAGTAAGAATAAACTAAATAAATAAACTTCTAAAACAAATAACTAAAAATGAAAATGTTTTGAAAATGAAGGTTATAATTGAAAACTTTTCAAACACTTAAAGACTAATAATGAAAATGATGAAAATAAAAAGGGCAAGTTTAAACTTGTGTTAAAGTTAAGGACTAGTAGTAAAGATAATCTATTAATTAAGAGCTAATAATAAACATGTGCATTAATAAAGGGCTAAAAATAAAACCTATTTAAAAGCTAGAGGTTGAAAATGAAAAATTGGAATTTTAAACTAATATAAAAAATGTTTGATGCATCTGCTTCTTCGTTTAGAGAATCCGTTTATGGGTTTTAAGTTCTTTCTTCGTTTTGATCTCGATTAGAGATTATTTAACAGAAATAAATATGATACGATGATCTACGAAGGATCGCGATCTTAATGGTATAAGTTTTAAGACCCGCGAACAAACGAAACTCGAACCCGTAAAAACCCGAAACATGACGAAATGAACTTGTTTAACTTGTAATTTATTATTAGTCTTGTACTTAATACTTATTTTGAAGATTTAATGAATATTGGAGAGTTTTGTTTTATATGATTTAATAACTCGCTAGAAGTCACGAGATCAACTCGCTAACAAGTTTCAAACTGGACAGAGTTTCGTTACCAAGTCGCTAAATTATATAAGTCTTCGAAAAACCTGTTCAACTCGCTACCATAACTCGCTACTCATCAAGCCGCTATACCCTTAGCAATTCGCTACACATGTTAATCATCAACTCGCTATGAAAATTAGGGACCATACGACAAGTCGCTACATGTACCAGTTTCTTGTTTTCTTGCCATACAAACAAAAGCTGTCCTTTGAGTTTCAACAAGAAACAAGGATCTGTGTTCCCTTTTTGTTCTCAACAATTCAAACAAAGGTTTTTGTCCTTTTTTCGAATGCAAACAAACTGTCTTTTACACCAGAATAAGCACAAAAATACTTGTCATAATAAGCTGGTGATGCACCAATAAGCCACAACAAAGATAAGAAATAAGCTGGAAATGGTTTTTGATAGAGAAGCTAAAGTCGCGAGGTCAAATAATCCAAAACCAAACACTCCATTAAAAACAGTTTCTAGACAAAAATAAGCACAAAAAGCAGATAAAAAGCTGTTTTAAAACCAAAATAAGCTACACAAGATAATCCTAGATATGCCAAATGTGTTTTTAGGAACAGAAGTTGAGATCTTATGAAGAAATAAAGCTACACCAAACACAAGCCTAAGACGCATACGCTAAAAAAAACTGATAAAAAGGAAACTAATTTTAAAACCTGCTAAACTACGAAAAAGAAAACACATAAAGCCACTAGAGATATTGATAAGAAAACCAAAAAACAAACATGTTAGCCTCACTTTTAGTGAAGCTGACGTCTTACACGTGAATTGGACTAGTTTTGGACACTGCGTACCACGCAGGGGTCATTTATTGAACTGATAAGAGAAAAAAAGAAGAAAAAAAGAAGAAGAAAAAAAGGAAGAAGAAAAAATGATTAACAAGCAGACTCGCGCATAACAAATCTTGAATAAAAACTATGACTATATCAAACCATCATTAAACTGTTACCAATCTTGAAAAACAAAAACAGCTGTAATGATATTTCTATCCTACTTTTGTGCCCATGAACAAAAATAGTCCCAATCTTTCTAACACTGTTACCAATCTGAAAAACAAAAACAGGTTGTATTAATGATACATTTTATCCAATTTTTGGCGCCAATAGGCACCGAAATGGCCCAATCTTTTACACAAGCTGAAAGGAAATAGTATTTATAAGACACAAAATAAAAAAAATTTAGCTTTTCGTCTAATACGTAGGAAATAAAATTTATTCGAATGTTTATAAGCCCAAAAAGCCAAAATAGGCTAACAACAAAAAAACCACAAATAATCACTCAATGACCCAAGATTGAACCTTGGTGATGATACCAATTGTAGGATCCTGAATTTCACACAAATATGGATTAGAGAGAGAAAGTTAGAGAGAGAGAGATGGATGGGAGAAACACACTAAAGAGTGTGTGTAAAATGTTTTCTTCCAACACCCTCTCCATGTGTGGAGAGGGTTTAAATATGTCTTACAAAACGCCCCTAAAATGAGTTATGGTGTGGGCTTACAATGGGTAAATACCCGACCCAATACCATAAATCATACGATTACATGAAAATAGACGGGGTGACCGAGTCTTTTTCTTAAACCTAACAGAACAGCCGTCTTGAGATTTCAAGACTCTGACACTTTGAGATTTCCAGATTTTGTAAAGTCTCCACCAATATTCGTCGATATTTCTTTCATTGAGGTCCTGTGTAAATTCTCAGAAAACAAATGCAATTCTATCTTTGTGTATTCGTTTGGTTAGACTTGAAATAATAACCTAAAACTGTACAGGAAGTCGATACGCCGTATCCATACCTCAGGATACACCGTATTGACATCTGTATACGCTGTATTCATTTAATGAATACGTCGTATAGACTATGCTAAAAATAAAGACTGGATAACGTCCAGAAGGTCAATACACCGTATCCATGGGGTTTGGATACGCCGTATAGACAGTTTGGGAAGATAGACTGGATAAAAATTAAAAATACATTCCGGGTTGTCTCCCAGCAAGCACTTTTGCTTACAGAAAAGTCTTTAAGTTAGACTTGCCCTAAATTAATCCCATCCTTATAAAACAATTTGGGGTTGAACGAGATGCCAAATGGCATATACAAATTCTTGATTAGGAAAATGAATGACATCCCTTTGTTAAGATGATTCCAATTCATGATATTAAAATTTAATCCCTTGACAAAAGTTATAGTTTTGAAAAATGTATTAGATGTATCACGACTTGTTTCCAAAAGCTTATTTAACCCATGTGCATAGGCACCAACATTGGTATTTATTACATTAGGTAACGGTTTGACAGATAAATCCCCGAAGAGTGTTTAATATCGACTTTATCATCATCATTGTCCTTATCCGATTTTGAATCATTGGGATAAATTACGTTAAAAGGAAATAGATCATTAAAGTTTAAAATGTTTTGTTCCTCTTCATCACATTCGGACAATGATGTTTCATCTTTTAAATTAAATTCATCGATATGTTAAGGACTTACAGTAGGTTCAGTTAAGAAATCTAATTTAGACGTTAGAGCATCATTGTAAACAATGGCTGAAAATTCTTTCTCAAAATCTTTAAAGAAGTCTAAATCATTTAAACAACTAACCGTAGGCTCAGGTGATGGAAATGAAGGCATATTGACTTTATCATTATCGTTTTTTGAATCCGTTTTTAAATCATTGACAAAAATTATTTTATAAGAAAATGAGTTTTTGTCAAAAATTACCGTGTAATCTTCATCGTCGGATTCACTAAACGATATTCTAAAGTCAATTTCATTGTTAACAGAACTTACCGTGGGCTCACACGAGAGTGCTGCTTCAGATGTTAACGTGTCGTTAAAGACTATAGCTGGGAATTCAGTTTCAACAGATCCGAGGTCGTGAACGTCTTCATTATCCCAAATCTTACCATACGTAGCAGTTTCCCAGTTATACATCTTACCACGCCTACGAGCTTTTTCTTCCTCAAGCCTGATATACTCCTCCATAGTAATGTTGGGGTCGTCTATTTTAACCTGTAATAAATTTGCTAGGAAAGAAAACTGTCAAATATCTTAATACGCCGTATTCAGTGAACTGAATACGCCGTATTGATGATAAAGTCAAATACGCTGTATTGGTTTGAAAAAAAAATTATATGCCATATCCAAGAAAATGAATACCCCGTATTGAGTCTTCGATTCAAAAGGTTACAGCGAACTGTAACTATGCAGAAAACACACAATCACACAATATGCAAAAAAATATACAATGTATAAAATTAAACACACAAAACAAAACACATTTAAAACCAAATATCAAGTAAATTCTAAACTAAACAAACTAAAACTCTATAAAAAACAAAAATTAAGAACATACTTTTACCCCCCGACAACGGCGTAAAAACTTGATGTTCGTGTGTAGTGTTATTATGTAATCAAGTTTTACTATTTATTTTAGCCGACTAACCTAAAAAACAACACTTAACGGAGCAGTGTAACCGCAGATAAAGTTTCGTGGTAATAAGGTGTCGATCACCAAGATCGAGAGCGTTAATTCTATTCTATCAGTATTTTTAGTTATCTAAGTTAAACATAAACAAATGCAAAAAGGATTTCCTAGCCTTGAGATACTGGACACGGTTTGTGACAAACGTGATTTTACGCGAGTTAGTTAACTTGTTAGAAGTTAACTTGCATAGCTTTATGTGTTTTTTTTTTTTTGGGAAATTTATGTATAATCGAGACTGTTGTTTATGTGTTTGATAATATGTTTATTATTGCGCTGAGAATTGATACATTAATGATTTAATCATCCTCATTTCTTCTTTAATGGGATTTTGGGAAGTTAGGCGCGTTTGGATATTAACGACATTTGTGATAGATTACGTATCGTGTAATCATAATTTCGAGTTGAAAATTTAATTAGAATTATGAGGTTTATAATTTATTTCAAGGAAATTAATAAAACAATAATTAGATAAATAATAGATAGAGAGGAGTGTAGAGAGGTGGGCGTGAGAGTATTTTATAAGAATATGTAGGATGGGTGAAAGAGAGGAGACAGAGTAGACACGGCATGATAAGGAGGAGGAGAGCGGTGCGTGTTAGAGATCTCTCAGGCGCAATGAGAATAAATACAGAGAAACTCTTTTTTCTGTAGTTCATATATAATAACTTATTTATATATAATATCTCTATAATATATAATAAAATATATATATTAACATATTATTGAATATATATTATATCATATATATTATAAAATTTAATAATGAAGTTTATCAGGTATATATATAATATAAGTAATTATATATAGGTGGAGAACGAAAATTATAATAGAAAAAATAATAATTTGTTTTTAATAAAAGTAATTAAGAGGGTGTTGTTGGGTCGGTTTAGGGAAAGGCTAAAGGGAGAGCCCAAGTCCAAGTCCAACTCAAATCAATGTTTTATAAAAAAAATATGTATTCTCTCTTCTTTTTTTTATGTCGAACCCTACTCCAACCATAGCCACCATTGTTAGTTTTTGAAGCTTCAAAGAATTTAAGGTTTGATCTCTTGTTAAATTTTAAATCAGTTTAATTTTTTATACTCTTAATCACACAAATATTTTTAATCATTGTTTTAATTATGTAACAATTGAATTGATGGATTAGGTTATTGTAAATAACCTGTAATTAAGAGGTTTTGATCATCAAAAATCGTTTTAGGGATAATAATTAGGGTTTTGGGTAAGTTAATTAGGGTTAATTATACTAAATCGGAATAGAAATCTGGCCATAATTTTAGGTCATCTTGCGAAGCCCTATCTCGGTCATAGGGACAACTTTTATTGATTTTCTGCGCCAAAAAAATAAACTATAGAGAGTCCTACTTTCAAACCCCATGTTTTCATGAATTAAGTGAGTGGAAGTCAGTCCAAATAATTTTACAAGATTCTGTCGAATATAAGTTTATTTGGGGCAGATCGTGGTTTGTGTTTTGTAGGTCAAAAACCCTATCCAAAATATAGTTTTAATGGATTAAATTCACACAGTAGCATGTTTAATGAGTCTAGGACCCCTTAATTTTTATAGATTTTTTCCCCAATTTAAATGGGCCTGATCAAGTCAAACTTTCAATGAGGTCCCGTTCAGTCATTTTATGGGCATTGTGAAGTTGAATTTTATAAAATAGTTAGACTTATTATTATTTTTTCTAAAAAACTCACAGTGGTTCATAACTCATTGGGAAGGTTGGGAATGCAATAGGAAGTATCAATTTGGTGATTTAGTATTTTATTTGTGGTTATGAAGTGACTACAAAATTCTGCTCAAAAGCGACAAACGGAATAAAAGGATTAAGAGTATTTAAGTTATAAATAAGGTTAAAAGTGTATTAAAAAGGTTTTTAAAAGATGGTATAGACATAGTAGTCGATCAAATGATTGTTACTCAACTGGGCATTTATCTAATCGAGTGTAAACACTGTTTTATTTGTGTTTAGTTTGAGACATAGCAAGATTTGTGAAGTAGCTGTGCATCAGTGAGTTTATAGTCCCTCTTTTTTACCTGTTTTTAAAATTGGGATGGAAAATGAAGCAAATAGTTTTGAAAATTTTTAATTGCTGTGATTAGGTGGTATAAATTGATCGTGACATTTATTGCTATAAATGAATACGTGTTAATGTTTATGTGTTGTTGGATCGAAAGGTAACGTTCCTACCCATGCTGTGGGATTATGATCGAGGGTAACATTCCAACCCATACTGTTTATTCCGATCAAGGTAAAGTTTCATTCCTATTACTGTGTGATCCGATCCAGAGGAGTAAAGTTTCCTACCCATAACTGAGTGATATATTGGTGGACCCTGGATCGGGACAATGTTCCATTTGGTTGTTGATATGATGATTTAGATTGCATGTTAACATAAGTTCATAATAGTTCATAATGGTCATACCTTGCTTTTATTAATTACAGTAATTGATTGAAAGTTTGAATTATGTGTCATAAACCTATGACTCTCACCAACCTTTGTGTTGATGTTTTAAGCATCATTTTCAGGTGAGCATCATGAGGATCTTAAGAATAAGAGAAGTGGCTAGAGAGACCATAGGCAGCTTGCGGAGTTTAATCTCCTAGTTTATTTCTTGCATGATTGAATATTGAATGTTGTTGATTTTGAGTTGCTTAGGTTTATTTGGGATGTTTTGCATGTATGGGTATTAACGTGAACCCCTTTTGCTTCAATACAAGACGCCAATTATCTTTTATGTTGGTTTGGGTATTTTCATGACACTTTGTGTCTATACCTTGCTTCTTTTATGCATTTTAGTTCTCTATATAGACACCATTGTGTTGTGATGATATCCATTCTCGTTACGCCTCGCGTTTCTGCCTTAGCGGGGTGTGACAGATTGGTATAAGAGCCATTGGTTATAGAGAAGTAGGTGGTTTGATCTAGACTATAACCTAAGATTCCATCATATAGCTGCATAATAGGATCTATGTGTTTAGCTATATAGGCATTTTGTTTTCTTGCTTTTTCTTGAGTTTTAATTCGACCTATGGGCTTATTGATGTCAAAAGATCCAGAAGAGGAGCCATTTGAGAATGAGCCTCTTATGGAACTAATGGAAGAAGGGTAGTTAGAAGAGTTAGGGAAGATGGCCGACTCAGATCGCCTATCGGATGCTCGTAGTAGGCATGGACCCGCAAAGTCGGGTGACTCTTGCGAAAGCAAAGCCAAAACCAAGCGAGGCCCAACATAAATTAAAACCATATTTTACCTCGATAGATTGCTATTATCGATGATTTCATTTGGATATTTCGTATTTTGGGGTACTATGAGGCTTTTATTTTATTTTTGTCTTTTAAATATATCTTTATATAAGTAGATATTGCTTTGATAGAATGTCGTGTTTGTGTTATATTGGGGTCGTGTAATTGCTATGTGGTATGTGTGTATATTTGTGTGTAGTCATTAAGATGTGTGGTCTTGGAAGTAAGTACACGTGTGAAAGGATGCACTTATAATTATGATTGTCCAACATAATTATAAAGGCATCACACACGTAGACTTGTGACCATAATTGCATTGATCGGTGTTTTCTTGTTAGTTGGTAGTGTAAGATGTTATATTATGTGCGGTTGTATTATGAATAATTATGAAGTTAGTAAGTTTCCCTTCTATCTATCGCTTGCGAATACCCCAGATACCCGTTATTGCTATTATTACGATTCTTGAGTTTGTTCATCTGCTCAATTATTTGCTCGGATATATAACCCTCATTTTAGCATTCCTTGTTCGTACCATGTCGATATAGGGAACTTTTCTATTTGGCGTCTTGATGAATATTGGTTGTTCGGATCTGCTTCTTTAGATATTGGTATGTTTCATTGGTTCTTTCGTTGTATTGAGTACTCATATGAGTATCAAAATTTTCTTTTAAGCACTAATTGTTCCTAACATATTAGTACGGATCATTACTCCATTCTTTATATATCCTTTGGTTTTGGTAACATGCTGCGACATGTTAGTACTGACGTTTTTCTATGGTTTTTCTTTTGAAAGTGAGTACGGATGAGTCTTCATGTTATCCCCTTTTTGTTCGTAATGTCTTTGTATGAATTTCCCTTGTGCGTGTTTGTTTCACTGTTATTCTGACTATATGGTTCCTTGTACTTCCTTTCGCTTTCAAACAATAGAATTGTGTTAGAGTCTTTACGGTATGTTACAATCCCTTTTGGTATTACGATGTCATTTGTTTGAGCAATATATTTTATATTGATGTCGAGTTATGAAAACCCTTTTGAAGTATATCTTGATGGTGTTTGGGGAAAACTATTCTTGAAATGATTTTATGAATACGTTGTGATAAGCGCTTTTATATGACTGTCTCTTTATTTTTTTTGAAAACTACGTTTACAATGATTTTTATGAAAACAATGTGATATTGGTTGAGTGTCAAAACTAGGTTTAAGATAATCTTTACATTTTTATAAGTTTGTTTTTGATAAATTTTATTTTATGAAAAGTATGTTTAAAATGATTTATATTGGTAAAATGCGATACATTTTTTTAACTATCTCTTGATTTTTTTTGAAAACCATGTTTGAAACAATTTTAAAATAAAAAGATTATATTTAAGATGATTTTTTTAAAACGACTGTCTTTATTGTTTCAAAATGAATTTTTATAAAAACAGTATTTAGTTGGTTCTTTCGAGTAAAGTCGATTATTGGTATAAGAATTCTATCTTTCTCATTTATCAATCTTGAAATGTATTGTTATCCGTTATGTGTCCTTTTGTCGTGGTACGTTTGTTGATTCTTTCGTTTGCGTTTCCTATCGGTATAGATACTCTGTCCTTTCCTTTTAAGGATTCTTATGACATATGATTCGCATCTATTTGCACCTGTGAAACCCCTTATATATTTTCTAGCCCTTGATTCGATATTCATTTGCTACCCTATTCGATAGTTCGTAACCTTTAGAATTCGTTTGATATACATTTTATTCGACCAAGTCACTCTCCGTGGGGAGCACCTGTGTTGTTCAAAAAGATGGACGGTTCATTTCGAATATGCATAGACTATCGAGAGTTGCATAAGCTGACCACCAAGAATCTCCCTAGGATCGACGACTTGTTCGACCAGTTATAAGTTTTGCATTATTTCTCTAAGATAGATATTTGTTCTGGTTACCATCCGTTAAGAGTACATGGAGAAGATATTCCAAAGACTACATTTAGGACGCGATATGGACACTTTGAGATTTCAGTTATGCCTTTCGTGATAACCAATGCAACGACGTTTTCATGAACTTAATGAACCGGCTGTATCTAGCTAAGTTGTCATTGTGTTCATTAATGACATTATGATCTACTCGAAGTCTAAGGAGGATCACAAAGTTTATTTAAAGTTAGAATTAGAGTTGCAGAAGGAGGAGAAGTTGTTTGTCAAGTTTTCTAAGTGTGAATTTTAGCTACAAGGAGTACATTTCCTCGAGCATGTTGTTAATAGCAATGGTATTCAGGTGGACCCAAGCAAGATTGAAGCAACAAAGAATTGGAAAAGATCTTAAGACACTGTCAGAGATACGGTCATTTATGAGATTGGCTAGTTACCATTGATGTTTTCTTTCATGAATTTTTCCAAGATTTCTAAACCCTTTACTTCACTGAGGCAGAAGAATAGAAAGTACTAGTGGGGCGTGGAACAAGAGGAAGCTTTCCATACTTTGAAAGACAATTTATGTAACACACCAAAATTGTCATTGCCTAATGGAACCGAGGATTTATAGTTACTGTGATGCGTCGGAATCAAGGATTAGGATGTGTGTTCCTACAAAGAGACAAGGTGATTATGTATTCCTTGCGGCAATTAAAGATTTATAAGAAGAAATATACCACGCATGGTTTAGAGTTAGGTGCAGTGGTCTTTACTCTTAAGATTTGGAAACATGTAGTGGTGACCAGGGTTGAAGAAGGATATAACTACCTATGTTAGTAAGTGTTTTGACTTGCTCGAAGATGAAGGCTGAATATTAAGAGACCATCAGGTTTGCTTCATCAACCAGAGATATCTGAGTGGAAATAGGACAAAAACCACCATGTATTTTATCACTAAGTTGCCAAGGTCAAGTGGTAGATATGATACGATTTGGGTGATAGTCGATAGATTGACTAAGTCAATCTATTTTTCTGGTTATACATGAAGATTATAAGATGAGGAGGTTAGCAAGGCTATATATTGATGAGATAGTAGCAAGGCATAGAGTGCATGTGTTGATCATCTCAGATCATGGTGGAAGATTTACTTCGTGGTTTTGGTAGACATTGCAGAAGGCATTAGAAACACGGCTAAACATGCGTACGACTTATCAACCTCAAACAGACAAATAGAGTGAGCGTACCATTCAGACATTGAAGGATGTGTTGAGAGCTTGCGTGATTGATTTTTGGTGGTAGTTAGGATACTCATCTACCCTTAACTGAGTTTTCTACAATAATAGTTATCATTCAGGTGTTTGATGTGCTCTATTTAAAGCGTTGTATGGAAGGAAGTGTAGGTGTTAGATATTAGAAAAAGTCTCGGTTACCCCGTGTATCTTACCGTTTATTGTTGCTCGTAGTTAAGTAGTTAATGTATAACATTCGGTAATGGGTCGGGTATTAAACCCAACGTGTAAGCCCACTACTAAGGCCTTATGGCCGGTTTTGTTGTTACTATATAAGCCTCTTCCATGCCATGGAAGAGGTGGGTTAGTCATTTACATAATACAAGTTCATTTTATCTCACTAGAAAGTTCTCTCTCACTTTCTCTCTCTAGAACTTGGCTAATCCACTAGTCATTCGATTGTGTTATGATTTCCAATATCCTACAATTGGTATCAGAGCACATGGGATGATTAGCTAGATTGTGTGTGTGTTTTCTTGGTTGATTTTGATCAAAGGTTTGGTTTTTTAAGGTTTATAGTCTTGTTCTTGGTTTTCTTTGATCTTGATGTTTGTGATGTTAAAGTTTATGTTTTTATAGTTGCTATAGCCTTCTAGTACCAAGTTGTGCAAAAGAAACCAGGCAAAACGTTCAAAAGGGTGATTTTTAGGTGTTTTTAGGTGAAAAACCAAATTTTTCATTCCAGCGAGTTAGGTTACTGTTCGAAGATCTTCTTAGCAAGTTAGGTTACTGTACTGGTGAGTTGTCAACATAGTACACTGTGTGTCAGAAAGTACTGTGTCAGCGAGTTGTCGTCTTGTGTAAGTAGCGAGTTAGGCAGCGAGTTAACCCTCCTTGCAAGTAGCGAGTTAAAGACTAGCGAGTTGGATACTAGCAAGTTGAAGACTAGCGAGTACAGGTTTTTGAAGATCTTTATACTAGCGAGTTATGAACAGGAACTATGTCAATTTAATTTCTTACTAGCGAGTTGTCAACTCTCTTCCAGCGAGTTACAAGTTAATTGAAGACAATTTTCTAGCGACTTGTGAACAAGAACTCTGTCTATTTAATTTCTTACCAGCAAGTTGTCAAGTCTCTTCCAGCGAGTTACAGGGCAGCGAGTTGTGGATTTTTGGACATTTGGACTAAATTATTCAAATTGACTAATTTCAACCTGTAATCTTAACAAACTTAAACAACAATTCACCATTTCATACAATCAATCACCACTTTTAACATACAATCACTAATCATTGTTCGATCAACTTAATCATTTCACAATCAATTACAATGGCTAATCTTTCGGAAGACATCCAATGTGCCGGTTCCGATACCCGACCACCTATGCTTGATAGGACTGACTTTGCATCATGGCAACAATGCATTTGTTTGTATTGTCAAGGTAAAGAGAATGTCGTGAATATCCTAAAGTCGATTGATGAAAGACCATTTTAGATGGGAACTTTTCGGGAAACACTTGCTGAAGGTACTGAAGGTGCCCTGCATCTAGGTCCAGAACGACCTCGAGTCTATTTTGACCTCTCACCTGAAGATAAGGAAAGGTACACCACAACATTCGGGCAACAAACATCCTACTTCAAGGGTTACCAAAGGACATCTACACTCTCATCAATCATTACACTGATGCAAAGGACATATGGGACAATGTGAAGATGCTCCTAAAAGGTTCGAAATTAACCAAAGAAGACCAGGAATCACAACTGCATGATGACTTTAAACACTTTCGTCAGAACAAAGGAGAAACCATTCATGACTACTATGTCCGGTTTACCAAACTCATCAATGACATGCGGAACATCAAGATGACCATGTCCAGAATGCAGCTGAACTCAAAGTTTGTGAACAACATGTCTCCTGAATGGGGTCGATTTGTAATAGCAGTGAAACTGAACAGAGGATTAAGGGACTCCAAATATAATCAGTTGTATGCTTAACTGAAGCAACACAAGGCACATGCCAATGAGAACAAAATGATGTTGGATCGATTCACTCAACACACTGTAGTTCCTCTTGCTTTGATGTCCAATGTCTCACACCAACAGTACTATTCACAATCATCTACAACTCTACCATCCACATATGTTCCACCACACTTTGCAGACAACTCCCAACTTGATTCAGGACTCTCTCCAATGGACAACTTAATTGAGAACTTAACCAACACACTTGCCTTACTCACCCAATCATACAAAACATACCTTCCTTAAACAAACAATCAACTCAGAACTTCATCAAATCCTAGGAACCAAGCCATAGTTTAAGACGACAGGGTTGTTGTTCAGAATGTTTAGGATCGATAGAATAGAGAACAGGGTAACAATGCACGGGGTGCAGGTGCAACTGGTTATGGGGGAGCTCAGAACAGAGTTGGGAATGCTAATCCAGGTCAAGCAAGGCAGGTTAAGTGCTACAACTACAACAGTATAGGCCACATAGCAAGGAACTGCACTCAACCCAAGCGTCCATAGAACTTTGAATACTTCAAAGATAAGATGTTGCTAATGCATGCTTAGGAGAACGGGGTTATAACACCACGTATTTTAGGTCATTGTACGACATTATGTAACCGATAATTTATTTTTAGGGTTTTACGCGTTTGCTTTTAAATCGTAATCGTTAAGCTAAATCGCGTAAGCTAAAAATGATCATTCAATGTAAACGGGCATTAAAAAATTAAATGTTTACATCAAGCAAGTGTTATATGATTATTTAGAG
>BQNB010021621.1:0-45964 GCA_026074375.1 Tanacetum coccineum | reverse complement strand
TGTCATATAGTTTTATTAAAATTACATTTTACGTTCTACATCATATTGTTGTTATAAAGTTAAATCTATTAAATGTCTAAAATGGTTAACCGCGAGAAACCGCTCACTTCAGGTACCCGCCTAGCTACGGTTCCGTTTCAGGTAGTAAAATTAGTAACCCGCCTCGCGAAAAATAGTTTAAATCTTCAAACTAACCGAACCGCCCCGCCCCGTGAACATCCCTGGTATTTTGAGATGTACCTATAAAAGCATATGTATCTTTTTCCTTATTTTCGGTTCTCGGTTCGGTCCAGCCTTACGCACTATCGATTATTATATTTTGTTAGACCAGAACGGACCAACGAACCAGGACCGAACATTTCGGTCCATACTTTACCAAATCGGATTTCGAGAAGACCGGATCAAACCTAGAAACCAGAACGAACATATTTCAGTTCGGTCCTCGGTCCCCTTTTTCTCATTTTCAGTTCTCGGACCCGTTCAGTCTTACGCACAATCAATTATTTTGTTAGACCAGAACAGACCGACGAAACGGACCGAACTTTTTGGTCCAAACTTTTGGACCAAATCGGTTATCGATCCAGTCCGATCCTGGTCGGTCAGACTTTCAAAGATCATGCTCGGCCCTAATTGTAGCATCTCGTAAGAAATTTATAGGAGATTAAAAAAGAAAAAGAATCAGGTGAAAGTTATGCATCACTGTTTAAATTTACAAATCAGTAAATAAATAAGCTAATGGCTCCCTTTATAGAGTTAAAAACACATCATAAAATTAGATTAAGTCCTAATAAGCACAAGTTAGAAAAAATCATGTTTAATGTATGCTTCATGAACTTTTTACATCCAAATGGGTTCGAAGATCACACAACAGACTACTAAATACATCTATGCCATGTTTTTTTTAGAACGGCAAATTATATTAAGAAACAAGTAAGGCGCTAGGAAAATTACAAAGATAATGATCTAGGACATTTCATCCAAGAGATCCAATCAAAATTGTTTTTACACCTATTGGAGCACCAAGTAAAAGAGAGTAAAACAATCTCATCAAATAGCATATCCATACGCGGTTGAGATGAGCCAAACAATGTCTGATTACGATACTTCCATATCACCCACCACATAACGTAAAAGACCCCTTCCAATATATCCTTAAAACCTTTAAGGAGACGAAGAGTGTGAAACCATTCAAGCCAATCATCGTATGAGAATAAATCCGGGCAATCAAACTCCCACCATCGAGCCAGTTTGGTAGTAATGTTCCGGGCCATAGAACAAGAGAAAAAAAGATGTGAGCATGACTCCCCTGCACAGCTGCAAATAGGGCAAGTGATAGAGGGAATTTCAATACCCCGAAGAGACAAATTAAGCCTAGTTGGGAGCTTATCCAAACTCACTTTCCAAGCCATGATGTTAATCTTAATTGGGACTTCCGAAACCCATCTAGTGGGAGCACCAACCGCGAGAAGAAGATGATCATCTATGAAAAGTCGAGTAGATTTAATCGAGAATTCACCCGAGGAATCGAGGGACCAAATCCATCTATCATTAGAGACCGAGAGAATGACAGAGTTAACATCTTCGATGAGTTTGGAGAATTGCTCTTCTTCTAAACTTCCACGAGGGAGTCTTCTAAAAGAACAGGAAATAGAGCTAGCGTTGATTTTTTTCTGCCACCGTAGAGTTTTTATTGCAATCTAAAGCAAACATACGCGGGTATAATTGCTTAAGGGTGGGATTTAATTTAAAAAAAAGATTTAAAGCCAATAATCAACCCAAAATAAAGTATTCAACCCATTTCCCACTTTCCTTTTCATATGAGACAACAAGTTAATACCTTTGCTAGACAAATTCCCGCATTCACGAACAATAGTAGTCCAGGTAGAAGAGCGAGCGAACTTACCAGTGTTTGTCCGAAACTCACCATCGCCAAACATAGCTATTAATGACCCTATACGCATAAGAGGAATCCTTAACCTGAACCTCCTATCCAATTGAATAAAAAGAGCACGATTTGAGCGAAAAAACTCGAAATACCAAGCTTTCATTTTCCCTTGAAACAATTATTTTATCCCAACCAATCATAGACATTATTATTCTCATTTAATAACATACCATTAAAAATCACCTGCGAATGACTCCCTCTTACGTAAAACACCAGAGGAAGTTTTTTAAATGACATCAGGTAATAGGAAAGCGTGCTAAGACAGCTTATTCAAAGCAAATACGACCACCTATAGAAAGCATTTTAATTTTCCACTTAGATAAACGGGATGAAAGTTTTGCAATAACCTCGTCCCATATTTTACTTATAGAGCTGAAGAACCACCTTGAACACCCGAGATAGTTTAAAAGGCGAGAGAACTGTGTTACAACCAATGACATTAGCAGCCCATCCACTTTTTTTTGAGAGGTACCAATGCATAATCTTACTCTATTTGAATGTTGAGTTGAGCCCCGACGCCAAGTAGAACATTTAACATATAACGATATGATTGAAATTCGCCTTATCCCATTACCATGAACAACAACCTCATCCCGGCATAAAAGAGACGTTAAAGACTCATCAATACGAATACCTTTATAGAGCCTGGAATTCAAGATATTGTTGAACAAAATGTGTAAACTTTCCATCACCAAAATAAAGAGGAAAGGAGAAAGAGGATCTCCCTGCTTCAAACCTTTATGAAATTTGAATTCTGATGAGGGACTTCCATTAACCAGAATCGATCCCATTGCCGAAGAAAGACACGCTTGAATCCACCCTCTCCATTTAACACCAAAACCAAAGTTATTTAGAACCCCGTCTAAATAATCCCATCTTACCGAATCGAAGGCCTTTTCAAAATCAGCTTTAAAAATCATAGCTTTGATTTTATGATACTTACACCACGAAATAAGCTCGTTAAGAATAAAAGGGCCATCCAGGATTTGACGTTTAGAAATAAAGGCAGTTTGAACGTCACTAATCAGATCAGGCATAACAATGCATAGGCGATTGGACAAGATCTTGGCAACGATCTTGTAAAAACTACCAATGAGGCTTATTGGACGAAAATCTTTCACCATCTTTGCATCCAATGATTTAGGAATAAAAGTAATAAATGAAGAATTACTTCCAGGAGGAAACTTACTAGAAGAGAAAATTTCCTTGACAGTATTAACCACATCATGCTGAATGATGTTCCAATATTTTCGAATAAATTTAAAGGAAAAACCATCCGGCCCTAGAGATTTATTAGTGCCACACTCCCAAACTGCCTTCTTAATTTCTTCTAAAGAGACATCACTTTCAAGGTCCGCATTCTGGTCTATATAAATCTTTTGAAACATATATGAATCGAGATTAATAGTCTGACCTGTAGGCATAGAAAAACGATTAGAAAAGTGTTCGAGAAATTCATTCTTTACTTTAGGAGGATCTTCAATCCACTCTCCATCGACAAGAACACCACGAATAGCAAGTTGAGACCGTTTTTATTAATGATCCCATGAAAATACTTAGAATTTTCATCACCTTAGATAGCCCACTGAATCTTGGCCTTTTGGGCCAAATCAGAAGAGTTTCGCTTATCAAGATCATGAATATCTTTCAAAAGGAATATTTTTTCATTAATAATATCATTATTACTCAAACCTTTATCAATCAGCTTGTCTAATTCTGATATCTGGGACAGAGCTGAATGACGCAACGCAGAAGCCTTGAGCATATCATCTCGACTCCAGTTTTTGATAATCGCCTTAAGAGCTTGAAACTTCTTTCTCAGAAGAGAAATCTTGTTAGTTTCCATGATAGATAAATTATTCCCAGTATCAGCAATAAGATTATCAAATCCATCATTTGTGAACCAAGAGTGAAACACACGAAATGGTGTAGGCCCATAATCAACATATGATTCACGCAAGAGAATGGGCTTATGATCAGAGAGATGCCTATCAAGACATATAGCAGCAAGCCAAGGGAAAATTGAGATCAAGCCTTCAGAAATTAAGAATCTATCTAATTTACTCATTTTGAACCAGATTTTAGAGCCCATGTAAAGGAATACCCTTCAAGAGGAAGATTAATAAGGCATGATGATGAAATAAACTGATTAAAGGCTTTAGCACCAATATCGTTGAAAATAGTACCAAATCTCTCGTTCTCCAATCTAACTTCATTGAAATCTCCAAGAATGATACATTCTCCATACTACAAATTAATCATATGCTTAATGTAATCCCACAAAGATTTTCTTTCGGAGATATCTTGAGGTGCATAAACTGAAACAAACATTAACTTCAAGGAAGAAGAAGTCCACATACCACGGACAACTACAAAGGAATCAGATACAATAACACTTTCTTTAGCGAAAACATTTGGATTCCAGACACAAAGGATCCCACCAGATAACCCAACAGAAGGGCTATAGACAAAGTCAAAATTAAAATTGCCCCATAATGATTTGATGGCAAAAATATCAATTTTTTCTGACTTAGTTTCTTGAATAGTAGCAAAATTCACTTTATATTTCAAATTTAACTCCTGAATCCAGTCTTTCTTGGATGTATGTCCAAGACCTTGAATATTCAAGGACATAACATTCATCGTAAACCCGATGTCACTTTTGAAGATCAACAATAACTTCTATATTTTTTGAACATCCTTCTATATTGTACCCCATAGCATGACCTATTTCAATTAGATCCCTCATAACATCTAGAATTGAACCACCAGCTTTTAGTTTAAATGATCTATTAGATCCACACTTCCCATTTGAGCATGTCTTCTTATTACAGTGATGATTAGAATTGGACTTGTTAACACTTACATTCTCCTCTTCTTTTATAGTTTCATTAACACCTTTCGGAGTGAATCCAGGAGGATAGGATGGATCAGACTTTCTGGCATCTTTTGATTTCTTTTTTTGATTATTTCACTTGAGAGTTGAGTAAATTCCAAACGAATCTTTAGATTCTGTACCTGTTTTGGGTGCTTGCTGCTCGTTGCATTCTTTCATACAACTAGATTCTGATATATGATCAATATCATCTACTTTTTGTGAGTTAAACTCTTCGTCCTCCATTGATTCCTCATCAGAGGATAAATTCTCACAAAATTTATTATTGAACTCAGGGGCCCATGCTTCAAGTTCTTTAACACATATCCAGTAAATTTTACCTTTTACGATGATTTTGATTCTTTGATTTATTATGGTATAGACTTTAGTAACAACACAAATCTTCTTAGTAGAAGAGGAAGAATCTGGAGTGGTGTCGACCTCAGACAAAGTACCCCACTGGGAGATAATTTTCGCATATGCATTATTATTCCAAGTGTTAAAAGGAAGACCTTCAATAGATATCCACACAAGTCTGTCTTTAATGACAAAAGATGGATTAGCAATGCATAGTTCTGAAAACCAAGAAGCTAAACCCTCATGATTGAGCATTTTCTCTTTTGATGCAATAGAACATGCCTCAATAAGGATCCAAAATCCACCTAAATAAGATATATTGACATTATCAAAGCCTTCATCAGCAAAAATAACATAAATATTTGATAAAGCAATGATATTCTTAATTTTACCCATTAAGGAGCAAGAGAGGTCATTGTCAACAATGCAAGAGTCATCCATCACAATTGCTGGGGAATCAGACGATGGAGAGCCCTTATGATCATTGGATTTCAAAACAGACACAAAAGAGTTTTTAACAGGTCCCATATTAATCTTCACTTTAGATGGTTGCACAAACGAAGCCATAGATTCTCTTTGAAATCTTACAGTATTAGCATGTAAATGAAAATGCCCAATCCAAATGGTGCATAAATTTTTAATAAGTCTCTCCATGTTATCCACCTTGAGAAAGTGGACCTCTTTAGAGGAATATACATATCGACAACCTTAACATAAGTTGTGCATACATTCCAAAGGTCACAGGCAGTAATATGATCAGGGAAGTTAGTAACAAATACCGTCTTGGAAATCTTTCTAGTAAGATCATGCTTGGATAAAAATGATCTTTTATCACCTGTCATGAACGAACTGAAGAAATTAATCTTTATTGGATTGAAAGGAGATCTAAAACCTAATGATTATCGTCGAATCAAATAAAGAAGGATTTAGTAGATAACAATGAATAACAAACCCTAGATCTCACTAAATTATATGAATGGTAATTATTTAGAACCAAGAAATCGATTAGAAATCAAAACCCTAATTCTAAAAATCACGTCGAATCTAACAAGAGAGATTAGAGAAAGCTATTATCGATCTACACAAATCAAACATTATTCGATGAATGGAAATCAAACAGGTTAGGCAAATCGATTAGATGAGTGGATCTTGGGAATCGCCATTTTAGATGAGTGGATCTACAAGATGTTTAATTTATTTATTCATGATGATGCGGCTACAGGTAGGTTTGGGTGAGGGAGAAGACAATTGTCGTTTTTTTACAAGTTCAATGATATTTACATATATTTTTATAAGTTTAGTGACCTCAAGATGCCATATATTTTATAAGTCTGGATGGACCAGATGAGTTGGAGGAAACTTATGACCTACTCCGGCCTCAGCTAAACTTCTATGGATGAAATTTTTGTACAAATGGATAACATTGTCACCTAATTTAATGCCTTTTCTCACCGGATGTGGGGTGTGTTTGGCATACAACATTCGAGAGCATTTTTGAGCAATTAGCATTTAACATTTAGCATTATTATTACAAAGCTCGTTTGGAAGAAAGCAGTTAGCATTTATAAAATTATGAACGCTAATTTCTCAATGCTCTTTGAATTAGCATTTAGCGTTTAGCATTTAGCATTACGTGATTTTATAAAATTACAGTTATACCTATTATACCAAACACTTTTATAAATTAAGCTGCTATTGCTAACTGCTACTGCTAACTGCTTGTAGTTTCAACAAACACACCCGTGGAATACCCAAGTCTACGGTCTATTTGCAAGATTAGCATCATTGGCATATGTAAATAAATTTTATATTATTTATTTTATTAATAATATCTTAATTTATTTTTTTCTCATTCTTATTGTTCTTATTATAGATGAAGGCGACTTTTATATTATTTATTTTATTAATAATATCTTATTCTGTTTTTTTGTTTTTCTCATTCTTATTGTTCTTATTTTAGATAAAGATGAATGTTAGCTCGTATGAAGTTGATTATTCTAAACAACGAAGGCTAGGATTGATGTCAGATAATCTGGATGAACAAGCTATACCAAACAAAGACGGATACTATGACTTTACCTCTGAAATCATTATAAAAGGCTCATGTGATCTGGTTTGTTATCGATTTCAATTATAACTCGTTTAGTATTGCTATTGCTCTAATTTTGTATCCAACTCATATATACTCTATTTAGCTAGTCATTAAATTATAAATATATGTGCTGCGGGTAAGAATACTTTATAATCTCTTATTGACCAATTCTTTTAGAAATAAGAGGATTGTAAAATCGGCCACAGATTGTATAGTCTTTTATGATATTAGGAAGAATCTGATATTATACCTACTAATAATTTATGATTGGCCAAACCGGGAACCTTTTTAAAAATCTTTATACATACTAGTCATAAATGTACTTAAATATGTACTGAAATTAACCAATACTTTTTTCATAATCTTTTGGAACCTTGTATCTAATTACTTTTGGTAGTTGGATACGCATGTTATACGACTAGAAATACGTAAATCTATTGGGGGCACACATGAATACACAAAGAGTACGTTTATTGTATATTTAATATATGTAACTCGTTTATATTTATTAAATATATAATATGTTTCACGAAATATATTTAACGGATTGTTAGTTTAACGTTAGACGTTATGAACTAATTAATACACGTTAAATAGAAAGAAAAGGACCTAATGTGTCGGTTTTAAAAAGTGTAAGATTACTAGGCAATAAAAGGGACAAGTTTTGGTTTAGGGTTTGTACACTATATAAACTCCTCTAATCCCTCACAATATACACGACAATAAAATCATACAAAAAGTCAGACGCCACAAATGCTTATATATTAAAACCTTTAGCAAATCTGTTTCATATGGTTTTAGCGACTCGGATGATGACAGAACACAATAATAAACCTTTATTATTATTTTATTCCTTTTGTATTAGCAAATCAGTAAAGAGAACTTTTGTATGCATGATTGAATTGTTAGTTTATGGACGATAAATTAATAGTCGTGTGTTAGGATTGAACTCGAGACCACGGGATTGCATACAATATGTAAAGAGTTAACGAATTAATAATTATATTAAATGTAACATATTTATTTAATACACGAAAACGTTTAACAGTCGTTAAGTATTTAACAGTAAATGACTAACGAATAAAGGGAAGGACTAACTTTGTAAAAGGAAGTCGAGAAGGTTCCGGAACACCATATGAAGGTGGTGTATTGGCCGGTTATAGGCAAGAGGGGAATAGGAAAAGATTTTGTTTCCTTTTCCTAATAGAACTTGACTTGGGCTCTAAGTTTGGTTATGTAACACCCCCATTTTGACATATAGCAGCGGAAGCTAATCTGGGGTATTACTTCAAGGTACAACAGTCATAATCATAGAAAACGAATCAAAAAGAGTCGTTTATGAAAATAAGTTATCATTCATTATTTCTTCAGAGTTTTTACAAACAAGAGGTTCCCAAAATCTATACAGTAAAGTTTGAATGATAACGGTTTTTCCATCTTCATGTCCTCGCCACTCCGTGCCATTAGTTACCTGAGATAAAACATGCTAAAAAGTCAACACAAAGGTTGAGTGAAATCCATAGGTTTAAGTAATATTATTTGAATGCAAATGCGATATTCGGGTTACGTTGATATATACCCGGTATTGAAAACATAATTTATTATTGCCATTAGCTCATGAATCCGATGCCTTAGGTTATAAGGATAATATTGCCCCTACGGGTACCTTTGCCAAAATACCCGCGTGATTTCTAATGATGTGCAATTGGTTACACGTAACTGGGTACACCAACGGGGAGTCCAGCCCAAATAGATCTATTCACATCATTCGCGCTTACTACGGAGAGTAATTAACGGTTCATGATTATGGGGACTTAAAGGCAAAGCAGTTACTTAGGCAATAGTAAATTGAAATAGCATGTAGAAATAATTGCATTCATGTTTATAGCATGTATCCCCCTCGCGGGTTTATAAAAAGATTGAAATGCGAGGCTATGAACTCACCTGAGCAGTTATAGGGAAATTGATAGCTAATGTATAGGGAATGAAAGTAACGGCTTCAATACGGCAATCACAGACAACCTGGGTTAATATATGGCAAGTCTTAGTTTGATTGTATATATAAGTTTTTGGATATCAATGTTGGTTTTGATATAAAAATTATCATAACACCGTTCAGGCCATCATAGTTTAGAAGTCATTCAGTAATTCTAAACGTTGTGGAGCAAGGCACTTTAAATCGTAAACCTAAACAACTCAGACAAATGCTAAATACAAGATGAACTTCTTAATATAAACGTCCCAAGTAATTGTGGTATGATATGGATCCGGACAATGATTTTTGAAATCACATTGATGATGAATGATATACAGGAGATTAGAACATAAGCAGTTTTAAAGCATTTTATTCAATATCTAGAGATGTTAAGCACGAGAGCATTATTAAAGTTATGTCTGGTAATGTTTTGAATATGATTTTACACTTTTTCAAAATGTTACATTTTAGACCTTGGGGTTTAGAAAATTGCAAGTAGACCCCTAGGGTTTGCATTTTTACGACTTTGGTCCTTCAACTTTTATTGATATACCAAGTAAACCTTGTACTTTAAAAAGTGACATAATAGACCCCTATAGTTATAACTTTGATAAAATGACACTTTTAGTCCTTTTTGTTATAAGTTTCTGAAATTTACGATATATACCCCTTGCATGGATTATAATTACAAAACATGTCCAAATTGCCATGCAAGCTTATTTTAACATTTCAATAGACATTTATAAGTTATAATAAACTCAAATATGAAGTTTTAACATAACACAAGTTTAAATTAACGATTCGTTAAGCTAGGAAGTAAAACGGGTCAAATTAGGGTTTCAAAATGAAAACGCGCGGGTTTTAAGATCAAATTCTCTCATGACTTATCAAAGTACTTATTTTAACATTATAATAGCTTATTAGGATAGGTTATAACAAAAGTTTACAAGTTTAACCCATAGTTTAAGTAAAAACATGAAATTAGGGTTTCGGGTGTGTACGTATTTTGGATAAAAAAGGCATAACACTTAGGTTTTATGAGTTCAAAGCTTTATATTAATATTTTTATCAAGACTCATATGAACATAATGACGTTATGAACGCAGAATCATAAGTTTTTAGAGAACCTTGGTTTGAGCTTATAGCATGGAAACGGTCAAATTCGGAGACTTTAGCCTTTGAACAGCTAAAGAGTAACGACTCCGGGATTCGTTTCTAGGTATCTTTTTGCTGTCCTTTCTAAACTATGAGACTTCTTAAGATCGACAAGGATCTATTTAGATACAAAGCGATTGCTTCTTCTATGAAGGGTTTAGAGGAGGAAGTGGGGGATGAAGAAAAATGAAGAATAGAGTCCTATTTATACCCATGATTAAGTTAGAAAGGAGTAAGCACAGCCTTATATCTGGTTGTTAGACACATAGAGGGTCTAGTTAGGAGGATGAGGAGAAGCGGAGGAAATCAATGGTGGAGGTCTATGAAGTAGAGCTTGATGAGGTGATATGTGTTTGGAGTATGCCGCTGCTGAAGGAGAAGAAAAAGGAGGCCATGTTCTCATAATTTTGACCAAGGGAATGGTCTAAGAAGGTGTATAAAGCTGTTTAAGTTTCTAGAATAGGTTCATATTGGTTATTTGCACTTGGAATGGTTTGAAATGGGTCAAAATTGAGTATGAAAGGGTTCGGGTTAGTTTTGGGGTTCGACTAGGTGTTCAAGGGTTTTTCCAAGGTACATTGTGTTTATAACGATTAAGGATAAATGAAATAGGGTTTTGTATAAACAGGTATTAAAATATTAGCAAGATTACAATTGATTGGTTAATAAAGGAGTAAATGAATAAACGATGTCACAGGTTCAAATAGGGCTCGTATTGAGGTTTCTTACTTTCATTGGTTTATAATTTGCGTACCTCTCTTGATTAGGGAATGAATGGAATACAGATCCTAGTGCTTATACAAAGTATTATTAAATAAGTATTGATCGATGTTTTTTAGAGTTAAAATGGGTTGAAATTGAGAAAACGGGTCAAAATGATAATTAGGGCATAATTAGGGTTTTCTGGATTCGTTAAGGTTTTCTAGGCTTTGATTTCTTGCACATTGCCAAGTTTTAATGATAGATAATGATTTGTAAACTTATTTTATGAGTTTAAAATGGCCCTTGGTTGGTTATTTGGGATTAGAAGGGTTTTAAAAATGAGTAAACCTGGTTAAACTATTGAACCAATTAGGTACATTTAAGAGTTTCAAGGATATGTATTACCGTACAAAGTGAAGTAACAAAGATAAAGTAATTGATGACATAATGATTGAATAGTCTTTATATGATTGGAAAATAAGTTCTTTACAACTATATGAGTGTTGGTTTTGTTTTACAATGAAAACAACCAAGAAACATGTCATGGTTTAGAAACTAGCTTGGTTTTATGGGTTTAAAGGGTTTTGAATTATGGTTATTGGATGTAACAAGATGTATGAAAGCTTAAGAATGGAATAATTAGGGTTTTACATATTGTAGATGAGTGTAGTAGTTTAGTACCAAGAAATTATAAGAAAACGGAGGTAAAACTGACTATTTTAGAGATCATTCATAATGACTTGTACAATTGAGCTTTTAGAGATTTGTACCTTGACTTGCAAAGATTTTAATATTACCATGAGATAATCAAAATACTTGTACATATGCTTTATGCTAGTGCATTCACTTTAGGGGTTAACCCTTCCATGAGATAAGGTTTAGGGTATCCGATAATGGTTTTAAAAAAAAAAAGCCCGTTGTGATATGTGTTACAAATGGTATCATTTTAGGAATAATGTACCTTGTAATAATTAATATTATGAATATAGACTTGATAATGAATGAATTGTTTCCTTGACATAATGAAGAAAGGATTGCATACTAGGTTTGTCTGAGTCTGTTAAACTTGATTTATGCAGGTATATTGTTATTGAGAATATTATCAAAGTAATGTAATGTAATAAAAGCAAAAATTTCTGAAAAAGGTGAGTCATTATAACTGATAGATTGTACATCATCTAACTTAATTATATGGTTTTGAACATTTAAGAACAAATGTGGGTTGTGTATACAATGGCATCCATCAGGGGTTCCTGATGCATTCCCTCTCTTTTCCTGCAGTCCCAACTGCATAAACCCAGCCTTGTGCATAGTCCCATTTTCCTCCATCTTTATTCTTAATCTAAGTCAATCTCACTTGTAAATGCCCTGATTCTCCCACACTCAAACCAACCATTTCCTGTGTGGGCTGCCCCATTAGCCCTTTCTGAGTAATAGCAACATATTGTGTTACAGTACTCCTGCAATCGCGAGCAAGTGCCCCCCACATTGTTATCAACTTGTTGGCACCTTAGGTGTGCACGGGCCATTGTGGTAAAGATGGCACTTTATGCATTTAGGCAGAGATCCCCCATAAGGCTTCCTTTCGCATGTCCCCATATTGTAGGCCTAGGCGACATTCTGCCTCTTGAAGGGTTGTTGCTGAGACTATTGTTGTTTCTAGGATGAATCATCAGCCTCCTTTTTGTTGTCAGACCGCCTTACTTTCTCTTGCGTAGGAGCAGGAGTTTTTGATCCATCAATCATTGGCCACTCAATAGTACCCTCATCCACGTCTTGGGTCTGCAGGACTTGACTTCCTATAAATGTTGTCAGGAAGTCCACTGATTTAACTGGTCACCTACTCGATTTCGTTAGGCAACAAACTAGGTACATATTCCAGAGGGTTAGTTCTGGAAACGTTCAGTGTATGCTGGACTTCGTTCCCCTTGACCTTTAGGTTTCACAACTTGAATTTCTAATTTCTTTGGATTTCACCCTGCACAATACTGTCCGTCATCTTTTTCTGAGTACTTCCCAAGTCATATGGCATAATGCCTCAGGACCCTAAGGTTGTTATCTGACCAATCCAAACCAAGTCAAAGCAACACCTAACAAGTGCAGGTGTGCAAACAATACTTATTCCTCAATAGCACAACCACTGATATTGAAAACTGACTCCATCTTCTTGATCCACCGAGTCAAACCGACCACGCCTTTTAGTCCCTTTGAAGTTCAAAGGTTGACACTTTCAATGAAGACGCGTAAAAACCAAGGGCGACAATTTGCACGTTCCCTTCGTATCACCGTGTGAACTGGGCTTCATCTCCATTGTTGCGAGTTTCACGCAAAAAGCTTGGTCCATCATTGCTTAATGGATTCTAGAGTCATTATGTTTGGGAAGGTGTTGTTAACATGGGTATTTTGGTCCTCTTTGGTCGTGGGTGCCATGATTTGTCTAGATCACAAATGAGGTTATATGACAGAATATAATAATGTATAGATGAGATTTCAACACAAGAGAGGTATATAGTACAACATAATATATCCATTTCATTCAGATACTTTGAAAATTTTACATGAAACAATGAGTTTGTCGTATTACCCGATATTACAGTACAAAGGATCTAAGGCTATGTTAGGTGGGAACACCCTAAAACTTACCATGCCTTGTACAATGACCAAGCAATAAAATAGACATCAAAATCACTAGATGTGACTGTTAGCATCCCCAGAAGCATCCTAGGATATAGAATCAAGCCTCATGGTCCTGGGCTGTCTAGCTTTTCCTCAGCTGCTTCTCAGCAGCGATAAAAACAATTCAGCCTGCATGTCGCACATCTCCCGCCATATTTCTCTAATGACCTGGAGAGTCACTACATCAGTGCTGACGACTACGGTCGGTCTCTCGAAGCGCTGCGAACCTCCAATATCAGCCTGCTGCTCTGAAAGCGATTCTCAATGTACCTGATGTTTGTGGTCTGAATGAGAGTATACCCTGCAGCTAATGAGCTGGAGCTGGTGATCCGGAGATGGGTCTCGAGATGCATTACACACGAATCATGATGGGTATGAAATCTCTCTCTGATGAGTTCGCCTGGACCAATCCTATTGAGTGAGCCCAACCCTCGTGAAGCATAGGCTCCTCATCTATACCATCCATATTGTCTCCTGGAGAGTCATCCTATCCCCCATAAGTAAATTACCCGCAACGAGTCCGTATCGACTCCTGTAATATTACGAGACCTACTATCCTAAGCTGCCTCTAGTAAAGCATACAGTCTTGTGTATCATGCTTTCATGTAGCTAAACAAGCTCTATGGACCCTATTATTATACCTCGATCCCACGGTCAGGTGCGATCTCAGAAACTACGCCTGTTCGGATCTACCACACAAGTATCCCTAATACCATACCCGACATCCCTAATCCCCTATCGCCTCTCTTTAGCATCTACCGTGCTGACAAACTCATAATCTATCCCCCGACCTCTGGTAGGTCTAGCAGTAGAACTCTTTCCAATCTCATATCGGGAGCCTAAAATGGACAAACACAACCCGTACCGAGGTGCTCTGGCTGCTCATACTTGGGAATCTCGTCCCCTATGGTCCATAGATTTAGGTGTAATGTATAGAGATGGTATAGATAGAGGTAGTATTGGAGCGAAGGTAAATGCGGCAGTTAACATAAAACGATAACTTCTCCTTGAGGGCCTGCTAGCGCCGGTCGATAATGAGAGCCTGAGTGAGTATGCTATCCTGAGTTTTCTGGATTTTTGGGTTGACAATCGTACCAAATGATTGTAGTAAGGGTGATGGCATAAGTGTAGTTGTGATTAAAAGTGCAGGGTAGGGGCTGTGCACCTAGCAAGGCACTCCTCTTGCAAGGATGGTCGATAGCGAGACAGGGGTGATGGGGGGTGATGGAGTATCATAGGGCCATAATCACTTAACCTCTGCCACTGGTAGGGAAGGGATAGGAAGTCCTTAGGCCGACTATAAACCTAAAGCCCGCAATAGTAACGCCAGTTAGGAGGGATGAGGTAGTATAGCCAGGCTCCTGAGTCCCTCAGGTGGGAAAAAAGGTTCATCAACAGAACACCAACCAATATAGATTCGTCCTAGCTAAGTGCTCTCCTCCTCCTCCTCTCTTCAACATCCACATCCTTTGTTGTTTGCGTCATCCCTAGAATGAAACGCCGTCAGCATCATCACCACATCACCCCCGTCCATAGATAGTCCAACCAGACCCATCCTCTATCTCAGTCATCCTCGTACTCCCTACTGGATCCTCCTCAGGATCCGACTCAGTAACATATCAGGGTGACTCAGCAGTAAGTGAATCAACAGGAGGTAATGGCTACTCCTCAGCTGGAAACTTATGCTCATCCTCCAAAGGTATATACTCAGGGTATATAGGCTCTGGCACGTAGTCAGGATCATTGCAAGTGTACGAACATAGGCTCAACGCTCACCTCAGTCGCTGAGGAACTAGCGGTGTCTGTGGATCCTCTGGGCCTGGTATGTAATCCGGTGATGGTGGGGCTACTGGCTGTATCGGGAGTCCGTCGTATCCTAATACGATGACCCGTGGAATACCTCCCTCAAATATCTCCTCATCATCGGCCTCAGAAGGCTCTGCCTGGCTCAGAGTTGGTGTAGACAGAATTGTAATGTGACAGCTGATGAAGCAGAAGACAAGACTCTTGCACAAAGCAAAAATAACTTATAAAGTAGTACTTATTAAGGAAAAAATCGTGTATATATGTCTGTGACTTAAAATATAAAAGTCTAATAGTTAATATACGTAATATCATTTTATATACAACATAATACGATCATTAAGCACTTAGTACCCTTCTAATGCTAAAACAATGCATGACATGTAAGCAGATCATAGTTGATGCAACAAGTAAATAGTGTATGATCCCATAGCCAAACCCCGTTTGTAAATCCAGTGTTGAAAATCAGGTTATAGTCCCGACAAGACTTTTGACATGGTTCTCTATAACCTTGGCACCTGAAACCAATCTGTAACACCCCAAATCTGGGGTCGCAAGCAGAATGATTGAGTATCCGAGGGCGTTACATTACGTTATCATAGCACAAGATATGAGAACGACCACTAAAATGTTCGTTTAGAAAAAAAAGATACTTTGGATAAACAAAATACTTATTTGACATAATCCTCATGCTTCAAAGTGTTCAACAATATAAAAAAGATTTCGGTTTATAACAATTGTCCCCGAAAAGTAATAAGACCCCAATCTTAAAGTTTACACATCTTCAAATATTGACATTCCAATGTATCACCGTACACAACAACGTGCCCTTATTGACCTGAAAAACATTCTGAAAACGTCAACATCAAGTTGGTTGAATTCATAGGTTTATGTAAATCCAATGTAGGGACCGCAAGATTTCCAAGTGTAAGATTGAGCAACACATGCAAACATCAAAAAATTAATTACGTTTTCCTAGCTCATGACACTATAGCACACATAATGATTGCAAATATATTTTTGCCAACAAGGTGGTCCTAGAATGATGGGGGGGGGGGTGCTAACCCCGCAACATCCCAAATTCGACATGGTATGCGTTCGTTCCCGGTGATAGCTAGTCACCCGAACGGGGATTGTCAATCCCTAATAGATCTATTCATAACATTCGCGCCCACATAATGTAATTCCCAATCACATCTATGCAATTACGGTTCAGATCATAGAACATAATGGGTTATGGTAACTAGGCAAACACGTAATCATTGTATAAAATGTACACTTGCGTCCAATTTGTAAAATAAGCATGTTCTCACCCCAAGGATGTAAATCATTTAAATAATTATAAAACATGGGGCTATGAACTCACCTTAGTAAATAGTCCTCTAAAAATGATAATTATATCGAAGTATGGCGAATGAATCACACCGTCAAATACCTAAGTAAATACGGTCAGTCTTAGTCTACAAGTTTAGGCTAACGACTCAATGCATAAACCCACAATAAATTTGGCTAGCTTATATATACTTGTTTATCACTTTGTGTGATGGTGGTATACGTTTATTGTATTCGTTTTCCTCGTTTGCTTTTTGGGAAGGTGTACGACTATATACATTTAAGTTTACAAGGTGTTTAGTAATTAAAAATAAACAACCTATTTAATATCATTCGCGTGACTTTTAGTTATATAAGTATCCATATTATATCACTACTAAGTCCGTAGGCATAAGTGTTTTAATTTAAATCGACTAATTATATAAATAAAAATACCCTTAGTTTTCATTATTTAGCAAAAACAGTCCTAATAGAGTATAAAAAGAAAATTTACCGTTATACACCCCTGAGTTTCCATAATGATCACGTTTATTCCCATCTATTTTACAAAAATTTACATTTTAAGGTTCTTATGAGTTTCTAAAAGTACCTTAAGTTCAGGAATTGTCAAAACAGTATTATTAATACACTAGCAGTATAAACATATCTGCATGAACAAGACTCTGCTAGCAGTACAAACTTCTCTAACAGTAACGTAACTCCTAGCTGTACTAACTTTTCTGCTAGCGGTACTAACTCTGCTAGCAGTACTAACTTTTGCTAGCAGTACTAACTCTGCTAGCAGTACTAACTTCTTAAACCTGGCAGTATTAACTTCTAACTTAGCTCATATCAATAGAAACAACCCATTAATGAGTTACAAATTGTTAGAGTTTTGTTTGGCTCGTGTGTACACAAGACGCGGCTATGTCTTGCTAACTTATTTTCGACATATCCCAAAAAAATGAAACACACTAGATCGCAATATACTATATTGTACACATCCCTTATTGAGCAAAGACGAGTTGTTAAATATTTATGATAACGATGACATAAAGTGTTTTCCATTTCAAACGAGTTTATAAAACCCTCGTTAAAACACTATTTACGTGTGCATGTCATATTTAAACATTCATGCTTATACACAAGATCTTTGTTACGTGCCTTATGGCTTTTGGTTCACCACACAAGTCTATATATGTTGTATATTGTAAGACGTTGACATGGGTTGTGCCATGCTAGGCACGACCCATGTTTAGCTTGTTAACACATAATAACCGTGCCTTAAACACATAAGCAAACAGAAACTTGAATATGAACGTATCAAGAGACACTTATAATGGTCCTAGCTTCTTGAACGTGAATGTCGTGTAGTCCGTGTGGAAACTCGACTTGATAAGAACTCTAAGCCTTAGTTAAATTGAATCTTTTCTTGCATCAAACCCTTAAACGTATAACCCTTAGCTTATATACACTAGGTTAACTTAGAACTCTTTGGATGTGAGTTATGGTGCTGTGTTCATTTATTTGGTCTCGGACTGTGTGACCCAACGAAGAGAGAAAAACAAATGGTTTATATTGGTTGATGTTTGTGTGTTTATAAGTTTTCAAGAAGTGTTAAGTGTTAATGTGAGTGTGTATATAATAGTGCATGAAGCCCTTGTTAGCCTTTCCTAGTCCCCAAATCAACCAAACCGTGCTATATGGTGTTGTTTTGTGGTTCTAGTTAGCCACACGTGGTTTTGCTAATACTACAATAGTACATATCTTAATAAAGATGTATGTACAAGATTTACTAGGATTTTGAAGATGTGTTAATGGTTTTAATACATTTTATATGTTGCCGCTGGTATCCAAGAGGAAAGAGAGCCAAATGGTTATTGTCCATTGTGTATTAAGGTTAACTAGGAACATTAAGTACTAGTCTTAATTAATCTCTTGATGTACAAGTACTTAGTGTAGATTTTTAAAGATTTTCTAAGTGATTTGTTCCCACATTCGGCCCTAGTAGGTTATTAACACAAGATTTTATTAAATTTTATGTTTAAGGATTAAAAGTGGGTATTGGTTTGAGTCCGAGGTAAGTCTAGTATTCTGGGGTTGTCTACATGTATTTTTTGCCGAAACTTAAGCCTATTCGTGACCATATAAATCGCTGCCTCATGTTAAGCTCCTTTTGGTCAAGGATGTGTTGTAGACTTTTATGGTTGGTGAACATGGTGCATTTGGTTCCATACAGATAATGTCTCCATATTTTTAAAGCAAACACTACCGATCCAAGTTCTAAATCATGAGTGGTGTAGTTCTTCTCATGAATTTTTAGTTGTGGAGAAGCATAGGCAATCACCTTCTCTCTCTGCATCAACACAGCGCCTAAGCCTTTGTGTGAAGCATCACAATAGATCACAAAGTCTTCACTTCCTTCTAGTAAAGCCAGAATTGGCGCACTGCACAACTTCTGCTTTATTAACTGAAAAGCATTTTCTTCCTTTTCACCCCAGTCGAACTTGACTCCTTTCTGAGTAAGCTTCATCATTGATTTAGCAATCTTAGAAAATCCCTTGATGAATCTTTGGTAGTAACCAGCAAGACCTAAAAATTGGCAGATCTCCGTCGGTGTCTTAGGAGATGCCCAATCTCTGATAGATTCTATCTTGGTTGGATCCACATGTATGCCTCTGCTATTAATGACATGACCAAGAAATTGTATCTTCGGGATCCAAAATTCACATTTTGAAAACTTGGCATACAACTTCTCCTTCTTGAGCAATTCCAAAATTGCCTTAAGATGTTCTTCGTGCTCTTTCTCGTCCTTTGAATAAATAAGTATATCATCAATGAAGACGATTACGAACTTATCCAAGTAAGGCTTGCACACTCGGTTCATGAGGTCCATGAATACCGCAGGTGCGTTTGTTAGTCCGAATGGCATAACTTGGAACTCGTAATGACCATACCGAGTTCAGAATGCCGTCTTTGGAATGTCTTGCTCTCGTACTCTAAGCCGGTGATAACCCGATCTCAGATCTATCTTCGAATAAATACTGGATCCTTGGAGTTGATCAAATAAATCGTCGATCCTCGGGAGTGGATAACGATTCTTGAAGACAAGTCGGTTATGTAGGAGTATGAAGTTTTCCTATGTAAGGGAGGTAGAACTACATTTTATAAGCCTAGCATCCGTTTTGCTTTAGATGCATTTTCAAATTTATCTACATTAAATTGAATGTTGTCTTTTTCTTTTTGAATTTTTTTCAAGCTTCTTCCTAAGCTCTCTTATAGTTTTTTCTCCTACTTGAATATCCCATTTTAAGCCATTAATCTTTTCTACATAAACAGACTAATTTTTTTATAAAATTCATGTTTTTCTTCCACTGATTCTAAACTTGTTTTTTTTATAAAATTCAAGTTTTTCTTTCACTGATTCTAAACCTATTTTATAACCTAAAACCATTAAACTAGATTTCTCTAAATCTCATAATAGTTGATCATTTTAAGATTTAAGTAATTTAACAATTTCCATACAAGATTTTGAACAATTTGAATCATTGGATACCTCTGAGTCAGAACTTGAAGATGAGTTACCATGAGTGCATAATTAGGCCCTTCCTCTGCCTGATCGCTCTAGTCATATCCACCAAGACTATCACATGACACTAAAGATGTGGGAGTAGATGTTTCCACAGGCACACTCCTTCTTGAGCTTTCCTTGTTCTTGTTGTCTTGATTTCTTGGAGCTTTACACTCCCTAACAAAATGTTCCCTCTTGTGGCAGTTGTAGCACTCCACTTTGGACATATCAAAACCACTAGTCTCATTGTCATTAACAGTAAGCTTCCTTTATGTATTCTTCAAAAACCTTCTAGCTCTCATAGTCAACATGGCCATTTGCCATCTCAAATCCATTTCTTCTATGTCATCAGGATGGATTTGTTGCAAGTCCTCATGTACAAGTTGAGGACTATTTGGTTGACTAGAAAAGAATGAACAAATAACAGCATTACTTAAGTTATTAATATTTATAAAGTAAGATGTATTAACTTGAGTTCAAGCAGTAGTAACTCTATGAGCAGCATTAACTGCTTCATTAGAGCTGCTAGTGTTGTTATTTGAAGAGGATATAAAAGCCATGTTCTGTATGCTTGAACTTGAGCTAGACATCCCTTTGACTTCTGGTTTATACACCTTGAGGTTTTTATAGAGATCATCCATGCTCATTGTTTCTAACTCAGCTTTATTCCTCCACACAACAGCATGTGTGTTTCACTCAGGTGACAAGCTTCTTAATAACTTTTCATTAACATCTTCTTGTGAAATCTTTTCATCCAAAAGCTCCAACTGACTCACAAGCTTTAGAAGCCTATCAAAGGTTTGATCAAGCATCTCTGAGCTTGGAGCAGTGAAGTTTTCATATTGCTGCTTTAAGAGAATTCTTTGAGTCTTCTTAGTAGTTGCATTCCCACCAAATCTCTTTTCTACAGCTTCCAGTAACAACTTAGCATCCTTTATAGAGTTAAACTTTAACTAATGTTCATTGGGAATGCCCATCATTAAAGTACTTCTAGCCTTTACTTCTAATCTTATTTGAGCCTTATCTTCAACAGATGTAATAGGCATCACTGTTGTAACACCTTCCACAACTTGTGTTTTTGGCAAGGTTGCACCATTCTCTATGACTTCCCATAGTGCATAGTCTATCATCTGGATGTATTGTTCAATCCTCATCCTCCATAACTCAATCTTGCCCGGTTTAAGCATGGGAACTTTGGATGCAGCCATAATATGTGCAGAATCTTGATCCATATCTTCTAGCAAAGTTTCTCAAAGCAACAAGCTTTGATACCACTTGTTGGTCCCACTTCAATAGATCGAATTCCTTAAGCTTGTATAAGGATTAGTTATATTAGATAAATCTAACACAACTATAGTAGAAACTTTGTTTGAATGTATTAAAGATTATGCGGAATCTAATTTTTAATATTAAGAAGAACTAACAATGAAACAGTAATTATATGAACATATAATTCAACAAACAAAAGCTCCAATATTATTAATAATATGAATACTCTCAAAGTATTAGGGTTACAAAGACCTTGAAGCTATGATAATTCTATGAATGACTCGTATCAAACTCTATGCCCTAGAACCTCCTTTTATACACCAAGGAGTCCTAGACAGCTTACAATACTTTCCTAAGAATACCAATTCTTTTAAACAAATAAGTTATACATATCTTTTACATAAATAACTCATATAAATCACATAAGCAGTACTAACTAACTCAACAATACTAAATTCTTCACTAGCAGCATTAACTCCTTTAGCAGCATTAACTTTGTACTAACAGTAGTAACTTTTGTACTAGCAGTAGTAACTACTTAGTAGTTTTTCTTCTAAGTCTCTGAGCAGCACTAATATGCACTAGAAGTAGTAACTTTACACTAGCAGTACTAATTGTGTACTACCAGTAGTAAACACTTAGCATTTTTCTTTGAATCTCTTGAGCAGTACTAACACAACTGAGCAACATTAACTCTGATATGAGCAGCAGTAATACTAGCAGCATTAAGAAGACTTTTAATCCCAACAATCCTCCCCTAAACTTGATATTCTTCTTCAAAATCATCAAGTTTCTTCATTTAAAAGCTCCATAATCACCAGGAGGATGCTTCCAAACACTTTATTGATTCTTAATCTATTTTGTGAGAAGTTTAAGAAGCTGATATGCCATTTCACTGAAATAATCAACCTGAAGCTTCTTGTTTAGCATATCTGTAATTGTAGGTGGTGTAAGAGGATATCTCTTTTCTACCAACATATAAATCATTCCAGATTGCAAACTCAAGCAATGCACTCCATATGAGTCAAATAGCTTCCAACTCAAAACTTTGTACCTTTGTTGCAACTTCCAGATTTCATCTTCTACATGTGGTTCAAACATTGTCTTCAAATTTCCCTATAGAAGTAAATCCATATCCTTCACTGGTCTTGTTGGTCCATATTTAGCCTTTACCAGCTTGTACAGCTCTACCAAATCTTCTTTGTCAACACTCTTAAGCAATTGCCTAAGACTAAGTACATCTTTGAAATTCCATCAGCTCTTATTATTTGAAAGTAGCTGTTCTTTCCTTCTTTATGGATCTTCCAGTCAACAATGGTTGGAGGCTTAGTAGCTAAAGGTACAACATCAATTGCAACCTCTTCTTCATTTGGAATGACTTCCATTAGACGTTTAAGCTATGTTGTGTCTTTATCTTCATCCACCTTCTGCTTCTTAGTACTCTCTTGATTCAACTCTCTCCTTGCTCTCTTCACCTCTCCTCCTTCCCACCAAGTCTGTTCTGAAGTCAACAAATGTATTCACTCTTTTGAAAGCTCTGTCAAACAAATTTTAGAATAGAATCAAAAGATTTGTTCTTTAAGTCTTTGAGCTTCTTTCCTTCCATATTCTTCAGGTAAGTACACATTATTTTTCTTTGTTGAGCTTGGGTTGGTGGTTTGTTCCTCTTCTCTTCTACACTTTTAGCAGCAAAGTGCTTTCTTCTTTGCTCAAAGAGTTGTTGAAATAATTTTGCCTTTTCTTCAACAAACAACTCTTCTTGTTCCTCTGCTTTTAGTCTTTAAGCTAATTCATGATCAACCTCAATCTTAGCCTGAATATCATCCATTCTTCAGTTAAGGCAACATTGGCTTCATCCTTCTCCCTTGCAAGTCTCTCTTCCTCATCAAATTCAACTTGTAATCTTTTAGCAGCTTCTTCATCAAGCCTGATTAGATCTTTCTTACTTATTTTCTTTACAGGTTCTACCATTTTCCCTTTGCCTTAGTCCTAAACTTTTGCTTGTGATGGTTGTTGTAAAGATCTCGTTATTGTAGGTGTACCCAGCTCAGTAATAACAATTCCTTTCCTTGGAGTTGGAATTGTAGCAGTTGTTGTAGTAGCAACACTTACCTTTGTTGAAGCACTGACAACATTAACTGGTACATTTGGCTCTTCTATAAACATCCTTTTTACCTTGGGTTTTACACTTTTTAAAGCTGCAAGGGCTTGAGCCAAAGTACCTTTATCACTAGTTAAAATCGCATCTTTAGTAGCAACTTCTTGTTCTGCAAACACCTCATCACCAGTTACAGTACCCACATCATACATTTCTTTGTCAACATCATCTTGAACATTAACCAGAGTAATGTCTTCATCTGCATCAATAACATTAATCCTCCCCTCTTTGGATGCATCCTTACCTAAACTTTCTTCATCACCAGAGGATTCTACCCTAGCTGTCAAACCAACTTTGTATAACCTCTTCAGCTTATGAGTTCTTGATCTATCTTTCTTTTCAAGCTTCTTGAACCTCCTTTTCAAACAAGCAATCTCATTACCTTGAGTGGTCTTTGTCTTCTCTAAATCAAGAACTTGGATTGTAAAGTGGTACATAATGCCATCAATTCATCAAGTTTAAATCTATCCTCATCACTTTGAAGTGTGTTACCTCTTGCGAGAAGTGAATCATTGGAAAGTTTAGATACATTCTCAAACCTAGTTTGAGTAATATTATCCCCTATGGTTTATTGGCACCTAGACCACCACCTAAAGTAGTTCCTAGGAAACTAGATTCATTAGGTGTTGCCTTAGATCGGGTCTTAGTTATGTTACCACTGTCCTGCTCTGCTTCTAAGCTAGAAGTAGTAGTGGCAGCCCTCACCAAACTATCACCCAACTCCTTATGGACAGCCTCATCTGCAACATTATCACTATGATCACTAGGCTGAGGTACTTGAGTTTCCTTTATTTTAGGCTTCCTAGGTTTTTGTGTCTTTTATGGTTAAGTAGATGGTTGAATAATGGTGGGTGTGTGATAGGGATTAGTTGGATTTGCTGAACCTTCACCCATTTGTGATTGGTGTTGCACCACATGTGGTTGACACTAAATTTGTTACTCTACAAAAAACCTTTTTCCTACCCTCTCATATTTCCAAAATCTCTAGTGGAGATGGCGCATTATAAATTCTCTTATGAGTTGGCAGCCCATAGAGTTGTTGATTTAAAAACACTTGTACAAACCTTGGATACATCAAAAATTTCTCAGACACATTATCCAAGTTTTAAATCATACCTTCAAAAATAAACTTTGAAAAGTTAAATTTCTGATTTGTAGCCAAACAGATAATTGCAGATGCCATGGTACTACTAAACTCATTCCATGCAGTAGTCTTTGAACTTAGGCATTGTAGAATAGTATGAATCAGAAATTTCCATTGTGGAGAGAAGAATGGATTATAAAAAGTGAGTTTCTATGAAATTTTCTCATATCCCATCAATGCAAGTTGTTCAAAAATGGCAGAGTTTGGTAAACAATCAATACCTTCCTCATCTTCTAGTTTAATATCTCTTCTCACAGATGCTTCAAAGATAATTATCTTCTTGCCATCTACTAGGGCATGCAACTGTACTTCCCTATTGATAGTTTTGACTACTCCAGAAGACCAGAATTGTTCAATGCAAGATATATATAATGGGATTCACAATTAATGCATATCTTATAGAGTGTGCATTCAAAAAATCTACAATTTGTTCAAACACATCACCACCTATTTTTTTTCTACAGGTTTTGACAAAAATGCGACCATGTTATGAGTATCTGCAAACTTTAGGGTCGTCATTTGTGTTGGGTTTTGATGATGGATGATAAAATTGAGTTAGGGTTTATGATTAGAGAGTTTAAGAAAGTATGAAATCGATTAAATGACTGATTGAAACCCTTAATCGAAGTATTTATGAAAATACCCTCAACAACATTAACTTTTACCCAATAGTAGTAACCCAATAGTATAATAGCCTAGCAGCATACTTGAAACCTGCAGTAGAAGTTTATGTCTAAACAGCATTAAACTCCAAACCAGCATACAAGTAAGTCCTACAGCCATTAACACATGTGTCACCAGCATTAACTCTAATTCCATCAAACAGCTTTTCCATCATCAATTTAACACTTTTTTTTTTGCTTTTTTCCTCAAAATGATAGTCAAAACTCAAAGAAACACAAGCCATAGCAATTTTCACAATTATCATAGTATTAATTATACCTAGCAGTATTAAGTATAACTAACAGTAGTAACTTAGCAGTATTAAGTATAAACGAACAGTACTAATTATACTTAACAGTAGAAACTTTTAATGACATGAATAACGGTACTAATTCATACAAAACTCTACAAAAACAAAACAATAAAAAACTTTAAAAGATTCATCATTCCAATACTAACAATCTCTCTCTCTCTCTTGAAATCTACTTAATAAAAAGCTTTGTAAGCAAATCTGTAACATTCTTTGGTCAGTATTGATTTGACCATTTGAATCAACTTACTTTTCATTGCAATCTCTAATAAAATGATGTTCTGATTATTCTATATCTATTTATTTTAAATAAAAATCGGAATTATTTTAATTAGCAAATAGTACTGTCATTGTCAAATAAAATCTTGGGTATGGCATAAAATTGTACCCATAATCAAGTAGTTGATTCTGGATCCAAATTACTTGTCCACAACAACTTGAAGCATCCACATACTCAGCTTTTATTGTGGAATTTGCAACCACTATCTGTTTCTTACACTGCCATGATATTAATCTACATCTAAGGAATTGACAACCTCCTGTTGTAGACTTTCTATCCAAGCTTGCTCTAGCATAATCCACTATCAGTAATAAGCTACCAAATCAAAAGGAGAATCTTTGGATACCAAAGGACTTAATTTTGTTGACTTTTTAATACCTAAAAATCCTTTTCATAGCATGAAGATGTAAAACCATTTGATTGACTTGGTATCTAGCACAGGCACACACTGTAAACATGATGTCAGGTCTTGAAGATGTAAGATGCATCAATGAATCAATCATTGACCTATGCATATGAACATCCACTTCTTCACCATCTTCATCCTTGAGCAAAGGCTTTTGAGTTTCCATTGGTATGCTCAATCAGTCTTGACTTCTGTTAACCTAAATTTCTTTAAATTTCAACAACATATTTATCTTGACTAATAAATATGCCATCCTTCTTCTACTGCACTTGTAATCCCAAGAAGAATGTAAGTTCTCCAATAGAACTCATCTGAAATTTCTCATTCATCAACTTCTCAAATGCATTGCATAGATCCTTCTTTGTTGAACCAAAGATGATATCATCCACATAAACTTGACCATAAAAATCACCTTTTCCTTTTGTTGAATAAGGTCTTGTTACTTTTCCCTCTTTTGAAACCCATTGTCCAACATATATTTGACAAGGTTCATACCAAGCTTTAGAATCTTGATATAGTCCATATAGTGCATTTTTTAACCTTGTATACACTATCAGAAAGTCTGATCTTCAAACCTTGTGGTTGATATACATACACCCTATTTAATCTTCCCATAGAGAAAATCACTTTTTACATCCATTTGATACACCAAAAAATCTTTAAATGAAGCATAAGCTAAAAATAGCCTAATTGCTTCAATTTTTGCAACAGGGGCAAAGACTTCATCATAGTCAATCCCTTCTTCTTGTATGTACCCTTGAGCAACCAACAAACTTGCTTATTTCTATATCACAAATCCCCTTTTCACCTTTTTATTCCTAAAGACCATTATTGCCTATAGCCCTTTTTCCATTTTGGTAAATCCACTAAATGTCGAAACTCTTGTAACTGAATTGTAGAAGCTTCTTCTGCATAGACTCTATCCACTTGATCCTCAATGCAGAATTACCTTTTGGGTTCTTCCTGTGATAAAAAGCAACAACAAGCATTTTGAAGGTCTTATGGTTTTGTCTTTGTTGAAAAGTACTAACAAACCTATGTACCTCCAAATTCTTGACATCTTTCTTGTTTATGTAACTGAATGCAAATTTCCAATCACTTACATCAGAGGATGATCTTTATGAATTCTTGTAGTTGGAATAGGACTGACTTGGATTGTTGTATCCAAATTGTTCATGTCAGCCTCTGCACCAACATCATCATCATCATCTCTTAAGAAGTCAAATATGCTAATATCTTCCAAAGCAGACATATTTGGATCAAATGGAAGTTTAATGCTTGTTTTTCCACCAACATCATTAACCTTATTTGTGCTAGCAGCATTAACAGTGTTAGTGCTATTAACATTATCATCATCTCTTGATCATTACAATCACTTTCATTTTCTTGGATCTTCATCAACCCTTCTTTCCATCAATTACTTGAAGGTTTGGTATCCATCACAAGAGAACACTTGGGGGGGGGAAATTTCCCCTTGGAAATATGGTGGATCAACAGTCCATAATGGTAGCAAAATGTAATCTTTGACAGGTTATGTCTCCTTTCTAGCTTGACCAGCATTATCACTTGCTTTTGTACCTGCAAAACCATTAGACCGTGTACCAGCAACAATTGGCTCACAATTCATTGTTCTTGTTAGTGCATCAATATCAAATAGCCAATTTGGTCTACTACCTACAGCATTAGGTGTACTCTCACTGAACCTAATATGCAAGTTTTCTTCCACTATCCTTGTTCTACTATTGAATACTCTAAAGGCTTTACTATTTAAAGAGTATCCAACAAAGAAACCTTCATCAGCCTTACTATCAAATTTGCCTAAGTGATCTATGGTATTAAGAATAGTAACAGGACACCCACATTGTCTCATAAAACTTAAAGTTGGTGTTCTATCATGAAAAAGTTCATATGGGATCTTGTTATGAGGCTTAACTACTAACACTCTATTATGCACATAGCAAGCAGTATTAACTGTTTATGCCCAAAAAGTAGTTGGCAACTTAGAATCAGCTAGCATAATCTTAGCAGCCTCAATTAGTGTCCTATTCCTCCTCTCAACAACTCCATTTTATTGAGGAGTTCTAGCTACACTAAATTTTCTTAAAATACCCTTCATCTCACAAAACTGATTCATTTATTTGTTTTTGAATTCAGTTCCATTATCACACCTAATCACCTTAACCTTGTGATTTACTAGATTTTCTATATTAGTTATAAAAGACTTAAGAATGTCACTAGTCTCATCCTTAGTAGCTAGAAAGAAAACCCAAGTAAACCTACTGTAATCATTCGTGACAACTAGGCAATACATTTTCTTCATAAGGCTTTTTACAAATATTGGACCAAACAAGTCCATATGCAACAAATGTAAAGGAAGCCTGATTGAGTTCTCTGTTTTGGACTTACAAGAGGCTCCGTGCTGCTTTCTCTTTAGACAAGCAACACAGGTTTGATCATTTTCAAAAAAGTTTGGAAGGTAAACCTCTTACAAGATTTCCCTTAACCAATTTATTCATGGTTTTAAAATTTAAGTGACCTAGCCTTCTATGCCAAAGTTTAGATTCATCAATGTGGCTTTTGCAAAAAGGAAAATTAAACCTCCTTTAGGAACTATGTTCTTTAAATTAACACTATACATATTGTTCTTTCTAGGAACTCTAAGTAAAACTTGACTTTCATCAATTAACTTAAAGTTTGGAGATAAAAACAATACATTCAAGTGTCCATAAAAAAAAAAACACTATTCTTATAAACACATTTGTGAGACACTAAAGAAAAAAAAAAATTAATAACTTTAACTCCTCTTACAAATTCACATTTTAAAAACTAGATTACCAGTTTATAATGTACCTTTTCCTGAGATTTTCCTCTTTGAGTCCCTCAAAAAGGTAACATATCATCCATCAACTCATCATAGTCCGTAAAAAGGACATGTTCCCCAGTCATGTGTCCTTGAAGCATCACTAGTCAATCACATCCTTTATGCCTATAATCCCTTGTGGATTGCCCTGCACATTAGATAAGAAAATCTGTTTCTATTAGGGACCCAGGCCATCACTGACTTGGATCTGCCTTGTGCATCAATATAATCAAACTTCTTTAGGGTGATTGATGCGCTATTGTGTTTAGAAACATGGTCTAAAACTTTATTCTTTGGTTTCTAAACCCAACAAGCTGAGGCCTTAACAACATTAAAACTAATTCCCTTAACAGCATTAACTACTGCTTTTGGCCTAACAGTATTAATTTTTTTACCACTAACAGTATTAACCCTTTGATCAATATTAATGTTTTTGAATGCTGTGTTCTTATGAATGGGCCTATTTATAGTTGAATGTGATGTTTTAGAAAGATATGACATTGGTCTAGCAACATTCACTGTTGTTTTTGAGTGAGCAGTATTAACTGATACTAAACCAGACTTCATTAGTACTGCTCTTAGAACTAAGTTCTTTTTAGCACATGGGTGAGTCTTTTTAGCAAAGTTTTGATGATTCACCCTTTGACATTAATTCCAAACATGTTTAAACCATCCTTTGATTTTGAACATTTATGATGGTAATTGCATTCAACTTGCAAATGATCCAAAAGCTTGACACACATAACATCCTAATTAAACATCTCAAAATTACTTTCCTAGGTTTTGAGACATCATATTTGTTCCAATTATCATTTAAATTGCCTCTTGGCTATAAGTGTTTTCCTAGTTGCGCACTTGTTTAACATTTTTCCAGCAGTTTTTGTTGTTGTTTAGATTTGTCAAAATCTTTCTTAACAATACTAGGCTTAACTGTTTTCTTCTCAGTTTTAGTTTGAGATACATTTTCTTCCTCACTATCTGACGCCCAATCTTTAATAATTGGGGAATCATCAGACTTCTACTAGCTAAAGACACTTCTCAACAACGTTCTGTTCGTCAACAACATGCTTATTAACAATCCTACACTCTAATGACATGTAATAAACTTTTAAGAAAATCATTTTCAAATTTATCTACATTAAATTGAATGCTATCTTTTCTTTTTGAAGTTTTTCAAGCTTATTCCTAAGCTCTCTAATAGTTATTTCTCCTACTTGAATATCTTATTTTAAGCCATTAATGTTTTCTACATAAACAGACTCATTCTTTTTATAAAATTCAAGTTTTTCTTCCACTGATTCTAAACCTGTTTTATAACCTAAAACCATTAAACTAGATTTCTCTAAATCTCTTAATAGTTGATCATTTTGAGATTTAAGTAATTTAACAGTTTCCATACAAAATTTTGAACAATTTGAATCATTGGATAATTTTATGTCAGAACTTGAAGATGAGTAAGCCATGAGTGCATAATTAGGCCCTTCCTCTGCCTGATCACTCCAGTCATATCCACCAAGGCCATCACATGACACCAAAGCTGTGGAAGTAGATGTTTCCACAGGCACACTCCTTCTTGAGCTTTCCTTGTTCTTGTTGTCTTGATTTCTTAGAGCTCTGTACTCCCTAGCAAAATGTCCCCTCTTGTGGCAGTTGTAGCACTTCACTCTGGACGTATCAAAACCAATAGTCTCATTGCCATTAATAATAAGCTTCCTTCATGTATTCTTCAAAAACCTTTCTACCCTCATAGTCAACATGGCCATTTAGCCATCTCAAATACATCTCTTCCCTAGGTGTCATCAGATCAGGTATTTGTTTGCAGTCCTCATGTGAAGTTGAGGACCTATTTGGTTGAACTAGCAAAGAATGAACAAAATAACAACATCACTCAAGTATCAATATGTGTAGAGTAAGCAGTATAATTTGAGTGCTAGCAGTAGTAACTCCATGAGCAGCATTAACTGCTTTATTAGAGCTGCTAGTGTTGTTATTTGAAGAGGACACAAAAGCCATGTTCTGTGTGCTTAAACTTGAGCTAGACATCTTTGACTTCTGGTTCATACATCTTGAGGTTGTTATAGAGATCATCTATGCTTATTGTTTCTAACTTAGCTTTATTCCTCCACACAACAGCATGTGTGTTCCACTCAGGTGACAAGCTTCTTAATAACTTTTGATTAACATCTTCTTGTGAAAGCTTTTCATCTAAAAGCTCTAACTGACTCACAAGCTTTTGAAGCCTATCAAAGGTTTGATCAAGCATCTCTGAGCTTAGAGCATTAAAGTTTTCATGTTGCTGCTTTAAGAGATTTCTTTGAGTCTTCTTAGTAGCTGCATTCCCACCAAATCTCTTTTCTATAGCTTCCAGCAACAGCTTAACATCCTTTATATAGTTAAACTTTAACTGATTTTCATTGGGAATGCCCATCATTAAAGTACTTCTAGCCTTCACTTTTATCTTCTCCGAGCCTTATCTTCAGCAGATGTAATAGGCATCACTTTTTCAACACCTTCCACAACTTCTATTTTTGGCAAGGTTGCATCATTCTCTATGACTTCCCATAGTGCATAGTCTATCATCTAGATGTATTGTTCAATCCTCATCCTTTATAACTCAAACTCACCCGGTTTGAGCATGGGAACTTTGGATGCAGCCACCATGTGTGTAGAATCTTGATCCATATCTTCTAGCAAAGTTTCTCAAAGTAATAAGCTCTGATACCACTTGTTGATCTCACTTCAATAGATCAAATTCCTTAAGCTTGTATAAAGATTAGTTATATTAGATCAATCTAACACAACTATAGTAGAAACTTTGTTTGAATGTAATAAAGATTATGTGAAATCTAATCTTTAATATTAAGAAAAACTATCAATGAAACAGTAATTATATGAACATATAATTCAACAAACAAAAGCTCCAATATTATTAATAATACGAATACTCTCAAAGTATTAGGGTTATAAAGACCTTGAAACTATGATAATTTGTATGGTGCGGTACATCAATCTCTATGTCCTAGGACCTCCTTTTATACACCAAGGAGTCCTAAACGGCTTACAATACTTTCCTAAGTAATCATAATCTTCTAAACAAATAACTTATACATATCTTTTACCAAAATATCTCATACAAATCACATAAGCAGTACTAACTAACTCAGCGGTACTAACTTCTTCACTAGCAGCATTAACTCATTCAGCAACATTAACTTTGTACTAACAGTAGTAACTTTTGTACTATCAGTAGTAACTACTTAGCAGTTTTTCTTCTAAGTCTCTGAGCAGTCTTAACTTCCACTAGCAGTAGTAACTTCCTGTAGCAGTAGTAACTTTGTACTGGCAGTTGTAACTTCACTAGCAGTTTTAAACACTTAGAATAATTTTCATTGAAATTCTCCAGTAGCACTAACTTTGACTAAGCAACATTAACATTAATAAGAGTAGCAGTAACTCCAAACAACATTAAGAAGCTTTTAATCCCAACAATCCTCCTCTAAACTTGATATTTATCTCCAAAATTATCAAGTTTCTTCATTGAAAGCTTCATTAATCACCAGGAGGATGCTTCCAAACTCTTTATTGATTCTTAAGCTGTTTTGTGAGAAGTTTAAGAAGCTGATATGCCATTTCACTAAAATAATCAACCTGAAGCTTCTTGTTCAACAAATCTATAATTGTAGGTGGTGTAAGGAGATATCTCTTTTCTACCAGCATATAAATTATTCCAGATTACAAACTCAAGCAATGTACTCCACATGAGTCAAATAGATTCTAGCTCAAAACTTTGTACCTTTGTTGCAACTTCCAGATTTCATCTTCTACATGTGGTTCAAACGTTGTCTTCAAATCATTCCATAATACCAAATTCAAGTCTTCCACTGGTCTTGTTGATCCATATCTAGCTTTTACCAACTTGTACAAGTCTTCCAAATCTTCCATGTCAAAACTTGCTTATAGGCTCCCCCATAGCCACCGCTAGTCTCCTCGAACTTATACACAGCCATTGGTCTTAAAGCATCATTACAATCCATAATCGTCGAAGATCTTCTCCATATGGGTGATATAATTCTCAGCTTCAACAGGGGCTACTGCCTTCTCGAACGAACGGGGTTTTGCTTATTAAAGCAGAGCAAGCCAAGTTGAATGGTGACCGGTGGAGGATTTACTACCTGAAGCTACATCACCGTGCGGTTACTCTTCGCGAACCTGCTCGCGAATCTGTGGAGCATGGATACACGGCTGCTGAACTGGCCGCAGAGCTAGTTTCAGCTCGGTACGAGTGTTTCACTCATCTGACATTTGCAAAAAGGGTTTAATGATTTAAACGGTTTTAAAAGGTCAAAATTCGACAGAAGATAAAAGGTCGTTTCTGAAGAGGACCTATTTCTACCAATCCTCACAGGTCAAGTTTTTGAGCTAAGGTCGAAAACCTTTTGCTCCTGATACCCATTATTGTAACAACCCACTCCGGAAAGGAGGCCGAAACGTCATAATCATGGTGTCATATCAAGCATAATTAAGGCATAAAGTCATAAATGATAACAATTAGGTCAATGGTGAGGAAAGCCGGAATCAAAATCGCTCCCAATTATGAAGATCAACATGAATTACGTATAAAAGAAGTCTAATGGACGAAACATGTGTCCAAGATAGTATAGACATCAAAAATGCATGCGATATAAGAAAGGAAGCTAAATAGGTCACTTCCTAAGCACACACTCTCTCATGCCCAATCTCCCGCTTAGATACCTGCCGTATAAGAAAGAGAAAGAAAATACGGCTGAGCATAACGCTCAGTGAACGGATATAATAACAAATGATAATTAATAGGTCTGATCTGGGATTACAGTGAATGTAAATAGTAGCGGTAAAGATCAAAAGTGTCATGAAGCTATGAAACCTAGAGAATGCGTCATGAAGATGGGAAATAAACATGTAAGCATGGGTAATACGAAGAAAGATGTCATGAATATCATGGATAGTCATAAACATATATAATAGGATGCCCACTAGTATATAATCATACACTGTCATAATTTAATAATGTCGTGTAAGTACTGCATACTAGAACAGAGGGGCTTGCGCTCAACATGTAATAGAGGGGTGACCTCTTATAATAATATGGGTGGAGGGATCAGCTCCAATGTGGGATGGGAATGTAGAGCACACATTTTGAGGACTAAAATACTAATCGCACTACTTCACAACAATTCACTACTTAACTATACTTCACAACTTCTCTTCACTTCACTACTTTACTTTACTTCACAACTTCACTACGCTTCACAACTTCACTTCACCTAGACACTACTACGATCACACCAATCTAACACTACTTACTAAGATCACCACGATCTAACTATACTTACAATGATCACCACAATCTACCTATTACACACAACTACAATACACACTTTTACAATATACACAAATGATTTGCAAGATATACTACACCTTCACAATAACAAAAACAAAACTATAATACTCTTTGATTTGATGATAAAAAGTATTCTTCTCTTGCACTTGAGGAATTAAACTTGAATCACTTGGAAACAAAAGTTTAAGATTAAATGATCAAAGGATTGTAGGAGATGTGTGGACTGATTTTAGACAGAGAAGAATGAGTGCAAAAGGTGAGAAAATTAGTGGGGAATAGTCCAGTATTTACAGGAAAACAGAGGAGCATTTTTGTCTAGCCGGCCCCTTAATTCATGTGTCGGACCCCTTATAATTAAGGGGACCACCCTTATAATTAAGGGGACCGCCCAGGCTAGGACGCTTCATTTTTCGTCTTTTCCAGTGGAGGTGTTTTTTGGAACATTTTTAGCCGTTTTTAGGTAGAAAATTTGAATTCAAATTATTTATTTTAAATAAAATATTTCTTTTAAATGTAGAAAATGTTTTGTAAAAGTTATAAAATTGTTTGTAACATTTTATAAAAAATGTGAGGTTGAATAAAAATTCCTTTGATCATAAAATGCATTAAGCATTTATTTATTCATACATTTAAGTGATTTAATTTTCGAAATGAAAATTTACTACTAATTAATTGTTTACGTTTTAATTTTACATTGAGCGTTTTTACATTTTATGATTATCAAAACGTAGAGTGGTCGAAAAATATTAATAACGTTTTTAGGCATTATTTCTATTAACAATCTCCCCTTTTTTGATGATTACAAAATCTAAACTCATTAAATGTAGAATTATTTTTAAACAAGTATTTAGTGACTTTTATTTCCATTTCTACTCCTTTTTGTTGAATCAAAAAGGCTTCGTCGAAGATTACGCATTAAGTCGACGGAATAAGTGCTCCCCCTTGATATGTGCTCCCCCTCGTTCGAGGGCATCAAGGAATCGAGCTTTGGTAACTTTGCTACAAAAACAAGTTAGAAGAACAAAACAACCATTTCTAACATATAGCAAATAAAAAGAAAAAATACTATAGCATGTTGATAATGTTTGACAATTGTCAAGAAATTTGTGTAAACCAATAACCACAAATATATATATCAACTAAAATTTTAAAGACAAGTAAGTGCATAATTAAAACATAAGACTAAAGACTATTCATTAAACATAAGAATTGTGTATAAAACACAATCATGCATACATCAAATTGAAATAATATGCTTGAAGCATATTAATACAACATACATAAAATTAAACTACAAAGGTCCTAATATTCCTAGAATTCCATAGGACTTGCTTGCAAAAGGTTTGGTTGACAATTATTTGAAAATGGCTAAACATGGTGTATGTCTAGTTTGCAGAAAATGATGGTAGTGGTGGTGAATTAGGTGGTGGTGTTTGTGAAAGCATGTGTTCAATGTAAGAAAACATGTATTGAAGTTCTTCACTTAAGCCAAGGATAAGTCTACGGTTGTGCTTCAAGTAGATTCCATGAAATGGGATGACCAAAGAGAGGTGATGGGGGTGATAATTATCTCCATAGGTTTATTTTGTTGAGTTGGAAGTTATGGAGGAACTCTTGGAGGAGGAGATGTTGGTAAGTTCAAGTAACTATTGGTTTATGGTGATTTGGAGGAGGTTGGTGATTTGGGTATGTAGTCAATGAAGGATGAAGAAGTATCTTTACTTGATGGTGTTTTTAAAGGTTCATTTGGAGCACTAGGTGATGGAAGTTGATGGGGTTTTAGTGTCAACTTGAGTTAAATCCACAAACAATTGTTTTGGTGGAATGATGTTGATTTTTGGTCTTTTAGAAGCTTTGGAAATGGAAGCTTTAGTGGATTCCGTAGAGGTTTATGGTGGTTGATAATGGATGAAGAAGATGATGAAGTGGTGGTAAACATTTGGAGGGAATTTATTGGAAGAGAATAGTTTGGAAATGGAATGAATTTGAATTAGTTTAAGGATTTCTAAAATATGTTCGAGTTTTCTGAGTAAGGATAGTTGAGACGAGGTAAAAGAGAGTCAAAAGGCAGAAAGAAATAGTAAAACTCGTATTTCTAAAAATATGTTTGAGTTTTCTGGTAAGGATAGCTGAGCCATGGTAAAAAGAGAGTCAAAAAGAAGAAAGAAACAGTAACACCCCGTGAACTGAATAGGTCTCGGCCCCCTTGAATTATGGTGCAGCCTTATTGATAAGGACTACCCTTATGATCTAAGGCCGCCCTTCTGATCGTTTCCAGACGACTAAAAATTTTGTTTTACTTAAAAATTTTGGGTAAAAAGGTTTTTTGTTTTGTGACAATTTGCAGCAGTTCGCATTCACACACTTAAATGTTTTTGTCAGAAGCATGTATAATCATTTATTAGCATAGCAATTGTAAAGATATGTGAAATAAAAATAAACACAAATATCACATTAATAGCACATAAAAATTAGAGGTTCTAAGAAAGCTAACCAAGTTCACATCCTTTTGACTAAGTCGGGTTATCATCACATAAGTAATTAAACATCAACATAAGTTCACACAAGGTCCTAAACATGTTATTCTACCAAGCTAATCCCCTTCATTTCGTTTTCTTCTTGAAGAGACTCATTGCAATGCCTTTTCCAAATTAGATTTCTGAATCCACCTCTAAAGTACTATTGAATTTGTTTCTGTGTTTGAATTGAGCTAAGCCGATTTATCGCTCGAAGAGAAGACATCATCTTTTTGAGAGGAAGTGGAATGTCGTATTTTCATAATTTGAGTGGTGGAGGAGGGAGTTTAAGGTAAGGAGGAAGAGAAAGGAGTACTAGCTCGAGAGGTGCCATCATCATCGTCATCATCTCCTTGGTGAATGAAAAGATCCATAGTCATCGATCACTTTGGGGTTTTCCGAGTTTGTTTTATGACATGTGGACGCATGACGCGATCAAACAACATGTAAAATGCTTATTGTCAAGATGGGGGTATGTCCATTACATTAGATGTTAGCCTCAAATTTTCTTGATCGAACAAGGAAGCTTGGTCACTCAATGTGGAAGCTTCGATCTTTATTTAATATACGTTGTAATAGGCTAGAAACGAGAAACGGGCTCGTGACTTAATCTAATCTTGTATGTGTATCAGGCTTAAGCCCAAGTTAATCCAAAGCCCATCCCACCTAGGAAAGCCCACGGCTCACTAATGTATATAAACCCTTTTCCACCAAGGAAATGGGTGTTGGTTCTCATTTATTACAACCCACACTTTAGTGAATTCGAACCACTCTCACTTCCTACCTCTACTTCTCTCTCTAAAACTCCTCTCTATTTTTCTAGCTATTTTCTCCTACTTAGTTTCTTGTTTCATAAGGTAAAGTGACAGTGATTTCTTGGTCCCATGCACCGTTTATCGATGGAGACGAGTAAGAACTGCCATAAGAAAATTGGCAGTCGGAAAGTAAATCGAGAGCACATTCAATTCTTTGACATAGAAGTAAGCAATATTAATTGTTCTTGTAAACACTACAGATACAACAATGTGAGCGAAGACAAGCCCGAGAGATGGTCCTGGGTTGCCTCCCTAGATTTCGAAAACATTCTCACAGATCTCTGAGTTCTCCCAATGCTTCATGTCTGTGTCTATTTTCTTTGAGGTAAAATTTTGATTAGGATTGAAGTGACTTTTTGGCTTTTGATTCTCGCTGTTTAACTAAACAAGGCCCAAATTGCAAGAAATCGACGAATATCATCGGAAGTAGGAAGTTTGGTATGATATGGTCCCTTAGTCTCTTGGGAATATGCAAGAGATGCAAGGTCCCATTCGTTTGTGAAGACGGCTTGACTACTATATGGAATTCTAAGAATTTGACCGAATTGTGCGAGAGTGAGAGTGATGAATTCATGTTGGATCATGAATGAGATTAGAAGATAACCGTATTTATCGGTTTGAACTTTAACTTGACTATAAAAGTCTAGAATGAATCAAGGAATGATTGGTTCATTGATCTCGAAAAGACAATTGAAGCGAACGTTGGTGAACAATCGCTTAATGCCATTGGATTTGTAATAGATTTGATCCACGACTCGTCCCTCGTGAATGCAACGGTTTTTGATTGGTTTATAGAATTGAGCAAGGACGGGAGAGAATTCGGGTATTCAGATACTTTAGGGATATATAATTTAGCACGGGAGGTATCACCAACAATTGCTCGAGGCATGTTTATCACCTAAACAAAACAACAACAAAATAAAATATTACTATAAGTAAAAAAAATTAAGTTTTGAAAACAACATATGTGAAACACGAATTACTTCGACTCTAAAATGAAAACCTAAGAAATAATCCAAACATTCCCTAATTTATTTTTGGCTCAATCTAGAGTATCGAAAAATATATTAATTATATATTTCGACACCTAGTGTAATTTTGTCAAGTGTTTATGTTAAATAAGTAGAGTAGAGATTATTTCGATCTTGGACTAAGATTCTAGGAAATAATCCAAACGCTCCTTTATTAACATATGTCGTGACTAAGAACGTGACTAAATTGAGTTCATTATGTGTGACTTAACAAAAGTGAGATGATGTTAATTTTGACTCAAAATGACAATTTAGAGTGTCAAACCAAACGCCCCTTTATTTTACAATTTTTATTAGATGTATCAATATATATATAAATTATATATCTTGATGACTTACACAAGTTAGTTATGTGTTTATACACGTGACAAAAAATAGTGATGGTCATTTCGACTTTCAACTCCGATCCTATGAAATGAACCAAACACCCCTTTATTTTTGAAAACCTTAACCAATAATGTCGAAAAATATACATTGAGGTATGTATGTTTCGATAGTTAATGTATGATCATTTTAACGTGTTTTTGGCGTAAATCAACAATGTATAGATTTTTGTTATTAAAAGTTTTGAGAATGTATATATATCCTTATGAAATTTTCAACCAAAAAAGAAAAATGATTCAATCCTATTGGAAATTTCAAATTCCTATTACTACGGGAATCATTATAGTTATGAATTCCTAGACCAAATCACAAAAATATAAAAGACATAAAAAAATGAAAAATACCCAATTTTGATTAAGAACAAAATTGGATGAAATCGAAAGAGAAAAGTATGGTGAATCTTACAATAGATGTTGTTAATCACGTTGTAGGTGTTTGCCCCGCACGAAATTGGATGGATTTTGAATTTAAAGATTGGATTTTGAAGTTTTTGAGTGTGTGCGTTCGTCACAGTAGTAGCAGGAAGAAGGGGAAGAACATAAATGAGTGTTTGGATTTGTGTTTAACGCCGGAGGAGGGTGTTTGGCGATTTTAAGTAGCCGATCCCCTTAAAGATAAAGGGGCCGCCCCTTTTAACATGGCCGGTCCCCTTAAAGATAAGGGGCCGCCTATCTAACGACCAAGTTTTTATTGGTTTTTCGATTTTGACTAGTTTTGTGAATATACAATTATCAAAATACGTCAGGAGCTACTAGTAATATTATTTTAGATAATCTAGTTGTCGAAAGAATGACATTGAAGATAAAAGAAAAATACTTGACACATTTAATTAACTTTACGTTTAATTAAATAAACTTAAATCAATTCCAATGAAATATTTAGGTTTCTCAAGAATTTTAGACCGAGACGAGGTTTAGATATGATTGACGAAATTTGATTGAAATTTTAATTAACCTTTTGCTAATTAAAAATACTTTGATTATTTCGGATGAAATAATCAAGTTGTCAAGCCAAGAGAAGATTTAATGGGGATTTAATGATGTTTTTAATAAACTTCTTGTTAATTAAATGGAGTAATTACTTCGGATGAAATAATTAATTGTCACGATTTAGAGTGTTTGCGAGCGAGAGAGATGATTAATACGTGACGATAAATTAATGGAATGGAGTCAAGGCTTGATAAGATGGTTCCGATAGACGTAGTTTATTGTAGACGTGTAGTGAGGCGAACGTCGTAGTCGAAGGGAGTTTGTTTCATCCATAGTGTTTTGATGTCATGCCTTTCCGGCGTAAGATGTAAAACTAATCATACTTCTATTTTAATTATTACCCACTAACTCAGTTTTCTTCATCTACGTAAGTTTTCTACAAGTGGACATAGAAGATTTCCATTTTACAGTGGTACGTAGAGAATCCTAATTCAACTACGTGAGAGAAGAGTTCATAATGAATAATTTTTCTTAATTTTGGAAAACCAACAAATGGCATTTCTAGTGACTACACTATTTCCTCAAGCTTAACTTTACTCTATTAACTATAACCTTTTAGTTTAGCAAATATTATTTCTAGCATAATATCACACAGTCATTTAACACTTTGCACATAATCTATATTCTAAGTAATTGAGAAATAAAACGTACCTTTGCCTACAATGTGTTTTCTTTAACATCTTCAAGTGAGCAAGCTTTGAAGGAGAAATCTTATGGTAATCCCATCATAAAATTTTAAGAGTGTATTCACTCGTCGGATTCCAAACAGTGTTCATGGACAACTCAACTTAAATGTTGTAATGACTCAACCACGTGGTTCCCAATGTCTCATGGGTCCAAAATTGTTAGTCCCGAACATATTTTACATAGGTTGCATTTGATTTAGATACATATAAGATGGACATATTCCCCACGGAGAGAAGTTTGGTTGTTGTGAATAATTCCATATTGAATGATTATTATTAGGGTAATTTTGTCTACTTTGATCTCTCCTAGGTTGTGGTGTTTTAGACCGAGGGTAGAGTTATTAGTTCTTTTTGGAGGAGTTTTAGATCTCTGATGTGCTGTCGTTGTATGGTATATTTAAGATGATTCAAGTTTTAAATTTATATTTTGCCGACTAAACCAAAAACAACACTTTAACGGGCAGTGTACCCGATCGGTAGTAGTTTCGTGGTAAGTAGGGTGTCGAACACTTGAAGCGAGGTTAAATCTATCAATTTAATTAATATCTTGGTTATCTAATCTATGTTAATTCTAATCTATTCTAAACCTATGTCAATTTAAATCCTAATTCTAACGAGAAAAAGGGGTTTTCAGCCTGAGAGACTGGCACGGTTTGGTTGGTGACTACAATCAATTCAAGGCACTTTTACCCACGCAAGCTAATTAACAAAAGATAAAAGAGCGGTCGAACCTTATATAAGAAAACTGTATTAACCATTATTAATCTGATTAGAACGTTGGTTTGTTTATTAAGTGCAATGATTTCTTCTCTCGAGGTGGCATATCATTCTTAGACTTAGGCGTTACATCATCCTAAGACCTAGACACATTAATTATGTCACAATTAAAGCATCCGCATAAAGCATCCTTATTTGCTGATTATAATCTATCTTAGGGATTAAAGCAATGGTGATCTTGTTAAACCCTAACTCATAGAGACTTTACCCACTTACCGCTTAATGGAAATTTATACACTAGTAGTCCACTTGTCCAACTATCCAATGGAATCAGAACGTTACTTGTTTGAATTATCTAGGTCACCTGTTAGTTAACATGATCAATAAACCATTGGCAATTCCAATTAACTAGTTAAGCCCGAAGCGTATCTTATACACACAAACAGACTTAGAAGGGCAGCTATTTGTGTAACTGTTATTCTAGATGGAGAAATTACTAGAGGAGACTCATTCCCAACACTAGATTTTGCTACTTGTCCGTATCATAGATCCAGTTGAATGATAGTCACATACAAAGCGCGTAAACAAGTTATAAATTGATAAACAAAAAACAAGCATTCAATGATAAAATCACGAAATTGAATAAACAAATACCAAAGCATTATAGATCTTCATAATAATCGATACCTGAAGTATTAGCTTCAAAACGTCATAATAAAATACAAATACAGTATTTACCCAAGGTAAACTAGACCGAGTTTAAACAGAATGAATACCCAAAAACTGAACGATTTTACTAAGAGTATATGGAATTACAACATGTCTCCAATAGAATTGATTATACGTTGCCTCGACCTATTCTGCTCTTTTTCCTCCTCTAAAAATCGTCATTTTTGGTTTAGGTACAGAATATATTTAGCACACTTAAAACTCATTTTTTGGTTTTCTATTTATAAGGTCTGGAAGTCAGTTCGATAACGCGAAACCACGGATTAGATACGGCGTATTGGGATATCTTTTGGGAGTAAGGGACCACACCTTGATAACTTCCCAAATATTTATATTGATTCCATATTTTGAATACGGCGTATTGAGTCTCTCTGGATACGGCGTATTAAGCTTTATTTCTCTGTGGTCTTTGGTGAGTGCAGGCACAGATACGCCGTATCTTCCTTGATGGATACGGCGTATTGGTCTTCAGAATAGTAAATCTTCCAAACTATCTTCATATAAGCTCCCAGAATGCGCGCCTTTTTTCTAAATTTTACCAGTACCTCCTCCATAATTACTGCAATCTCAATATAATATTATGTAACAATTTCTTGCATAAATAATTTGTTATACAAAATGGGTAAACATGGGATATATGAAGGCTATAAAATAGACGTTATTTGATGCATCAATATCCCCTACTTGAATCCTACTTGTCCTCAGTAGCCTTTAGAAGAGTTTAATAAAAATGTATCCTAAGGAATATTTTCTGTTAAAGCACTTTTATTCGATCAATTAACAAGTAACAACAACCAAACACCTCACGAAAAAGAAGATGAAAACACTCAAATCACTCAACTAATCTACGTGGTAACATGTAACTAATTCGCTCAATTGCTCAGTGATGACGAGTATTCTATCATAAGTTTGGCAAGGATACACATCTTCACCACTAAAACTAAGGAGTAACAAGTTTATAGAGTAAATAGGATTTTTGTAGGAAAGGCTACGTTTTTGATCATTCTCTAAATCTTTCACCAGAAGTTACCACTCCCAACAAGGCAACTAAAGCACACAAACATGGCCATATAAAGACGAAATAGACTGTGTGTTTATTGACACATCCTTAGTTGAATTTTAACCAATGGTTAGGGTGAAGAATGATATAGGGTAGGACCCTTCTAACTTTCACCAAAAGTCGTAAACCAACGAGGCAGCTAAGACATGCATACATGGCCGTAACAACTGAATAGACATGCACTCTCAAACAAGTCCTCATTCGCGTAAAACTAGCAGCTAATCATTAGGTGAGAGGGAAGTAAATTGTTGTTAAATAAAAATCAAGAAACAAATAGATTAAGACTAAAGTACAAGTTGCTAGACACTTTTTTCTACCATACCATAAAAAATCACAACTATTTACAACGTCTTGGATCATCACATAAAAAACAACAACCAAAGTAGGCTCCCGTAACGGTCCAATTTCCCAATCATCCCAAACTTACATCTCCTACAAGGCAAGTAGTGATATGGCGAGATCTTTCACTTTGTACAATACTATACATCGTTGATTTTTTAGACGTATCAACGAATAATCGATCCTTCGTATAATTCCTTCGGTAGTTGCGAAACGATTATCTTCAAACGTTCTTTCTCTTTTTGTATTTTTTTCTCATTTTTTTGATTTTTTTGATAACTATACTTCAAATCTCGGTGTAGTTTCACCATCTTCACGATCATAATAATCCCGGATAATTTTTTCGATAGTTCCTTCGTTTTTTGGATTCACCAATAATTGTGACGGTAGTAAAATTACATGAGTTTTGACTACTAATATACATTCCCATTTGCAATGTGCAAATATCCAACCACACCAATGATAGAAAATGACACAAGACTCGTGAAATACAAACTTTACACTTTAAGCAACTAGCAACTGTAAATTAAACTTAATCTAATAGGGTAGGTTAAGGTGTAAGGGTGTAACAAAACAAATAGTTGGTGTAGTTCCTAAAGGATTGGCTCTACGGGTTGTTCTAATGGATCATCACTCTAAAGATGATAGTGGAAAAGGGTTTAAACGGGGAGGTTAACTAATCGGTGTAGTTAGTTAATAAGAAACATGTAAAGGCGATTTGGGTGTAATCCTAAAATTTACCAATTTAAACAAGTTACTCCATCTAAAGCCATAGTACTCATCACTGTGGTCTCGAGTGATATACCAAGCCAAGTTCTAAAGTCTACAACATCACCGACACACTCATATTTTGTAAAATTTGGGTAAACATTTAGAAACGGAAAGGCTAAATCCTTACAATATTTAACAAAGGTTATTGTGTGCGGGTTATGTAACATGTAATTTCACAAAAGTATGCTTGAATTTTTTTTAAATTTGAGCTTAATTTAAGCATTTTAATGTGAAAAATAGGACAAGTAAACATTCTAATTCCATCCCCACTTGAATTACACAACATCCTCGTTGTATATATAAAACATTAAATACAGGAATTTAAAAAGAATTAGAATGAGAAATTCCCTTGATATTTGCTCGGTAGATTCTTCAAGTTGCGTTTATGAGCGAGATTGTATGCTGAACCGCCGTCTTGAGGTTTCAAGACTCCAACACTTCAAGATTTCCGGATATTTAAATTCTCCACCAATATTCGTCGATATTTCTTTCACGAGGTCCTGTGTAAAATTCTTAGAAAACAAATGCAATTCTATCTCTGTGTATTCATTTGGTTAGACTCAAAATAAATACCTAAAACTGTACAGGAAGTCGATACACCATATCTATTCCCCATGATACGCCGTATTGCTACCTGTATTCATTTAATGAATACATCGTATAAACTGTGCTAAAAATAAACATTGGATAACGTCCAGATAGTCAATACGCCGTATCCATGGGGTTTGGATACACCGTATAGAAAATCTAGGAAGACAAACTCGATACAAAATTGAAAATTATATTTCGGGTTGTCTCCCAGCAAGCACTTTTGTTTATAGAAAAGTATTTAAGTTAGACTTGCCCCAATTTAATCCCATCCTTATAAAACAATTTGGGGTCGAACAGGATGCCAAATGGCACATACAAATTCTTGATTAGGAAAATGAATGGCATCCCTTTGTTAAGATGATTCCAAGTCATGATATTAAAATTTAATCCCTTGATAAAAGTTT
>BQNB010021620.1:51665-64019 GCA_026074375.1 Tanacetum coccineum | reverse complement strand
TATGGTATTTGGACAATGGAGCCAGTAATCACATGACTGGAGTAAGAGAACATTTTAAGGAAATAGATGAGAAGGTTAGTGGCACAGTGAAATTCAGAGATGGTTCATACATAGAGATCAGAGGAAAAGGCTCAATTCTAATAGAATGTGATGACGCGAAGCAAAGGATCATATCACACGTATATTACACACGTATATTACATTCCTGACTTAAAAAACAACTTATTGAGCCTTGGACAATTCACTGAAATTGGTTGTAAAGTAGTAATGGAAAACGACGAATTACGACTCTATGACATGGATAACAAAATCTTCATGAAAGTTACACGACATAGAAACCGACTATATAAGGCAAATCTAAGGATAGGTACACCTGTCTCCTTACTAGCAAACTTAAAGGAAGATACATGGTTATGGCACGCAAGACTAGGGCACCTAAACTTTGAGTCACTAAGATCAATGGCTCAAAGAGATTTAGTTCAAGGAATACCAACCATTAAACATACAACACAAGTTTGTGATGTTTGTTTAATTGGAAAACATAGTAGAGTGCCATTTCCTAAAAAAGTAAAAGCGAGATCTACCTCACCTTTAGATTTAGTATATGGAGATTTATGTGGACCAATCACACCACCAACACCATCTGGAAAGAAATACATATTCTTGTTAGTAGACGATTACTCAAGATATATGTGGGTATACTTCTTAACTACGAAAGATCAAGCCTTTGATACTTTCAAGGAATATAAGAAGTCAACAGAAAACGAATTAAGAACAACATTAAAAATGTTGAGAACGGATCGAGGAGGAGAATTTACATCAAATGAATTCACGCAATACTGTAAGGAAAATGGCATAGCACGACAACTTATTGCACCTTACTCGCCACAATAAAATGGAGTAGTCGAAAGAAGAAATAGGACAATCATGTCCACAACTAGATGTATGATGAAAGCAACGAACATGCCACAAAATTTTTGGGCTGAAGCTGTTAGGCATGCCTTATATATCTTAAATTTGTTCCTACAAAAGCCAATAGATAAGACGTAATCCATATGAAGCAATTAAACACAAGAAAAGCAAACTTAGCAAAATGAAGAGTTTTTGGATGCTAGCATATGCAAAGGTATCATCACAACATCGACAAAGTTAGATGTATAGAAGCACTAAAATGGTATATTAGGTAACGAAAACAAGCGATCAAAGCTTATCGCTTATTTGATCCAACAACACAAAGGGTATGTGTTAGTAGAGATGTGAAGTTTAAGGAGGATGAAACATGGGATTGGAAAGATTATATGAGTAAGCACATTAATGACGAGCCTGAATGGACTAATTTCAAAATAGGAAATCTTGAAGTCACAAATGAACATTATGACCAAGAAACTCAACAAATTGAAGACGATAATGAGTTTCCTAACAATGATGATGATTATGCATCACCATCAAGAGACTCTCCCTTACATTCTCAAACACCTCACACACCATCAACACGATCATCTGAAATAAATTCCCAAGTCACACCTAACTTCTCAACACAATCATACTATCAAAGTGATAATAATTCAATTCAAATCACAAATTCACCATCACACTTTGATCACACACCATTGAGAGGTTTTAGAACACTAAATGACTTATACGAGAACACCGAGGAATTACTATTAGCTGAAGATGAACCCAAGAACTACAAGGAAGCATCAAGCAATCAAAAATGGATTGAAGCAATGAAGGTCGAGTTAGACTCCATCAATAGAAACAATACATGGGAGTTAACCACTCTACCCAAAGGACATAAAGCTATAGGCTTAAAATGGGTATTCAAGACCAAGAAAGACGCTAATGGAAACATAATCAAGCATAAAGCTAGATTAGTAGCAAAAGGCTACATACAACAGCATGGCATAGACTTTGAAGAAGTCTTCGCACCAGTAGCAAGGATGGAAACAATCCGGTTATTACTTGCCATAGCTGCTAACAATAAATGGGAAGTACATCACCTTGACATAAAATCTGCATTTCTACATGGAGATTTAAAAGAAGAAGTATACGTCACACAACCTGAAGGATTCATAAAGAGACAAGACAATGGAAAAGTCTATAGGCTTATAAAAGCCCTATACGGACTAAGACAAGCACCACGTGCTTGGAACATAAAATTAGACAACACATTGAAGTCATTAGATTTCAAGAAATGCGTACTGGAGCAAGCCATCTACACTAAGAAATAAAAAGACTCGATACTGCTAATAGGAGTCTATGTAGATGATCTAATCATCACCGGCACACCTAAAAAGGAGATCGACAAATTCAAAGCTCAAATGGAAGAAAAATTCAAAATGAGTGATCTAGGATTGTTAGCCTACTATCTAGGAATAGAAGTCACACAAACTAATGGTGACATCTCAATAAAGCAATCTGCATACGCGAGCAAAATTCTAAAGGAAGCTAGAATGATAGACTGCAACGAGACATTGATACTAATGGATCCAGGAACAAGACTAACAAAGATTACGGAAGGAACAATGGTCAACTCAACCGAATATCGAAGCTTAATTGGATGCTTAAGATATTTGCTTTACACAAGACCCGACTTAAGTTATTCTGTAGGATTACTTAGTCGTTTTATGCAAGAACCACGAGAGTAACATATGAAAGCTATAAGATAAGTACTACGCTATGTTAAAGGAACAAAGGATTATGGAATCACCTACAAGCATAACGGAGGAAACAAGATACATGGATACATCGACAGTAGCTACAGAGTCAACACTCAAGAAGGAAAGGGAACTACCGGCATAATATTCTACTATGGTGAAACACCAATCAGGTGGACTACACAAAAACAAGCCATTGTAGCACTATCATCATGTGAATTAGAATTCATTGCAGCAACTGTAGCAGCAACACAAGCATTATGGTTAAAGAGACTACTAAGCAAGCTTACACATTCTCAAGAAGAGAAAGTTACAATACAAGTTAACAACAAGTCTGCAATAGCACTAATGAAGAACCTTGTATTTCATGGAAGGAGCAAACACATTGACATGAAGTACCACTTCATTAGAGAATGCGTCGAAAAAGAAGACATACAAGTCGAATTCATAAATGGAGAATACCAGAAAGCGGACATACTTAAAAGAGCACTCCCGAAGATCAAATTCTTAACCATGAGACAACTCATCAGATTAAAAGACCTACGTCACAGCATTTGTGATTAGGGGGGAGAATGTTGGGCCGAAACCCAAGTATATGGGCTAATCCCAAACCCGTTGACAATGGCAGTTACAAATAGCAGTTACATAACTGTTTTACAGTTATTTACCAAGGGATGCGACTTTTCACTCGCACCCTTTCATTTCGTATAAATAAACAACGATTGTAAACATTCAAAGATGATGACTACTTTATATTTATAAAACTATATTTTTGGTATATTTTGATTACGAGTTAGAGAATTTCGATCCAATAGACCTAATCAGCTAGATGCTCCACCATTGTGGTGAAGTCATGTTCGACCATAAACGCAGTCTTATTGAAAGGAGTTACAAATCTCCTTATAACTGTTAATGTAACATCACGCTGCTCGGGACTCACTTGGTTCATCTATGAGATAAGTGTAAGTAGGCTGAGATGAAAACATAAAAGAATGGGAAATGAGATGGCCAAAAAATCATGATGATGATAAATATGGAGTAACAAAAGAAAAAAAATGGCTTTTTTATTACCTTTTCGAGGCACACGCACAATGAAAGTCTTTGTGTTTCTTTACGAGAAAGAGTGGAGCTGCTGGATTTGAAGAGGCTCCATGACTTGTGTAACAAACAGAGGATCCAGAGTGGCATCATCAATTTCATGACACAACAATTCCAACACTTTGAGCAGGTAGGGGCGCAACATGGTCTGGGCCTTGTAAGTAAGATGAGGTCCGTGAATAATATAAGGGTCTAGAAAACCTTTCTATAGATTAGATGACATAAAAAGATAAAGAGTTATAATAATGCAGCAAGCAATAAAAGGTAGTAGTAATGACAGTTAAAAAAAGAATGAAAATACCAGCAAATGGATAAATGTTGTCTTCCCGGTGCCATGTTGGCCAAGCAGTACTATAATTTCAGAGTTAGTGAATTCACCCTCACCCACCTTCAGTTTGAAGCCATCCTGGGCTGCTATAGTCATTGTTGAGTACTTAAATACACGACGACCTGCAAAGAAAAAAAAGGCAATGTTTTAGAATTTCCAGCCTGGGTTTTTGAGGAATATAAACTACGATTTTACTGGTTTCCCATGGATAATGGAGACATCAAACGTTAAAATACATAGAAAAAAATCTGTTTTAAAACCTGGGTCGACCTGGCCAGTTCAGGTTATATGAGTCATAGTCTTCTTTCTTGACTTATTAGCCTTAACACAGACCACGTTAAGTGAGTTAAATGTTTTATCAGGATATATAGCCTCAAAGCTTGTTCAAGTAGAGCTTCTTTTATTTAAAACTAACAAAACTCTTTTGTCATTTGATTTTGCCTAAACTGGTTTGTTGGGATTTGATAACTAGTTAACCATTAATAACCACGAGTACGCAGCGGATATGAATCAAGTTTGGTTCATATAGTTAACAAACAATTGTTGGGAATAAAATGCTCTAAGGTATTCCTACTGCTAGTTATAATGATTCCCACTGCTAGAGTATTTTCCCACTGTTAGTGAGAATTTTCCACTGCTTGAAGGTTTCTCTATTGTTGAAGTCTTTCCACTGCTGGCTAAAGATAAGGATTACTTATAGTCAAATACACGTTATTGTTATATTTAGAATGTATTTTATGTATATCTCATATATTTAGGAGATTTGGTTAGGTCTTATCTTGTACATGACTCCTTGGACTATAAAAGGAGTCTATAGGTCAGTGTAATATATATAACACATTCACATATGTTTTTCATAGCTTTAAGGTTGTGTAAACCCTAGTACTGGTTGAGTACTCGTATTATTACATCAATAATATTAAAGCTTTTTGTGTAATTCACTTGCCCATTCATTGTTATTCTTCTTGATCACTAAAGGTTAGATTCTGCATAACCTTTGGTGAAACATCTTAACAAAGTTTCTCTCTTTGTTAGCTTGGATTTATCCAAGGTGACAATAACCTTACAAGCTAAGGCATTAGATCCGAGTTTTAGGACTCAACAAGTGGTATCAGAGCTTGTTGAGGAACTTTGATCAAAGAAGCATAACACACTAATCTCATCACCAAATCACAAACTAAAATGGATCCCTATAATCACTTAACTCTAACTTCCATAAAACTTCCAATTCTTGACACTGAAAAGTTTGAACAATAGAAGTTCAGAATCCAGCAGTACCTACAACATGAACACTATGCTCTATGGGAAGTCATAGAGTTTGGTGACTCCTATAAAGTTCCTCCAAAAGAGATTGCCAAAGATAAAAGTTCAACAAGTGAAATTTCTGGATCAAAAAAGAAGGGAAGAACTGTGGCTATAACTGCTAAAGGCATGCAGAAAAGGAAAAATGATGTCAAGGCAAGAACTACTCTATTGCTGGCTCTCCCAGATGAACATTAGTTAAAGACTTCTGGTGGAAATGAAGCCACCAAAAAGACAAAGGGAAATCAGTTGAAGCAGTAATATGGTAACTTTAAGGCTGAAGGATCAAAGAAACTTGAACAAACTTTCAATAGGTTGCAGGCTATTGTAAGTCATCTTGAGTTCATGGATGTTCCAATTGAACAAGATGACTTAAACCATACGTTTTTGACAAGTCTTGCACCAGAATGGCTAATGTACACCATTGTTTAGAGAAACAGAGATGATCTAGACACAATGAGTCTGGATGATGTGTATAATCATCTCAAAGTCTATGAACCCGAGGTCCAAAAGAAAGCAGGTTTAAACTTACAAAATATGGAGTTCATTTCTTCATCAAACACCATCAGTGGAAAAAGTGAAGTTTCCACTATTCAAGGAGTTTCCACTGATAGCACTGATGTTACTGCTACCAGTCTTAGCTATGATACTGTTTGTGCCTACATAGCTACTCAGTCAAATGGATCTCAAATTAAATATGAGGACATATCTCAGATTGATGATGATGACATAGAAGAGATGGACATCAAATGGAACTTGGCTTTGCTAAGCATGCGGGCTGATAGGTTTTAGAAGAAGACTTGTAAAAAGATTATCATTCAAGGATCTGATGTAGCTGGTTTTGAAAAATCAATAGTGGAATGCTTTAATTGCCACAAAATAGGTCATTTCACTAGAGAATGCAGATCACCAAGAAGTCAAGACAGAGGGAAGAGAGAGAGCTACAAGAAGGATCCTAAGGTGGAAGAGCCTGCTCCTAAGGAAATGATAGCCATTAATGGTATTGGATGGGATTGAAGTTATATGGCTGAAGAAGATGAAGCTTCAAAGAATCATGCTCTTGTGGTAAATGAAGTAGTACCAATAGAATTTGCTCTAATGGCAAAGTCCAGCTCAAGCTCAGATAATGAGGTATATGATGATTCCTTTTGCTCTAAATCATGTAGGAAAAACACAGAAAACCTCAACACTAAGATTATCAAGCTAAATGAAGAACTTAGTGACTGTGAAACTGACTTGTATAACTACAAAAGAGGTTTATCACAAGTTGAGGCTAGATTAGTTGAATTTAAAGAAAATGAAATCAAATTATGTGAAAAGATTAGAATTCTTGAGAGAGATATAGAGCTTAAAGATAATAAAATTGAATATCTTAGAAATGAGCTTGAGGAGGTAAAGAAAGAAAAAGAAAGCATTAATTTTAAAATAGAAAAATTTGGAAATGCTTCAAATGTCCTAGACAAACTTTTAGGAAGTCAAAAATTGAATAAAGACAAGAAGGGTGTAGGATTTGATGAGTATTATGTTGTCCCACCTCCTCCTGTACAAGTTTATTCACCTCCTAAGCAAGATCTGTCTTTGATGGGTTTACCTGAGTTTGTTGATGACACTATTACTAATTATACTAGGCCCACACCTTGTATAGATGTATCAAAAGGTGTAAGTAGTGAACTAGAAGGTTATAATACTTCTGTCTTTGATCAAGCAGGATCATCTGGTAATGTTATGTTAAAGCCTATGATTAAGTTTGTTAAAGGAACTGGTTGTTCTAATGTCATCAAAGTTAATAATACTGAAAGTGTTAGAAAGCCAACTGTGAAATATGTAGAGATGTACATGAACACTTCATAAAGTCCTAGAGTTAGGGGAAACCAAAGGAATTGGAACAACTAAAAATCCCAACAACTAGGAAAAGACTTTTTGATGCAAAATAAATCATGTTATAATTATGGTAGCTTTGATCATTTGGTGTCTAATTGCAAACATGGTATATGGGTAGATAAAGGAAAAACCTGGACAAGGGTTAATCATTCCCAAGACAACATGAAATTCACATCTACTCATAAAAGTATGACACCCAGAGCTGTTTTGCTCAAATCTGGCACAAAACCCTTTGCTCTTAACAGACCTTTTTCCACTGCTAGATCTACATTGAATGTTGCGCAACCAAAAATGACATCTTTTGTTAAAACATCACATTCAAAGGTAAAAAGGCCCTTTGAAAAAAAGTCAGTAGCAAAAATAAAATTTGGGTTCCAACTAATAGACCAAAAATTCCCACTGTTGGCTTAAAAGTTCCCACTGCTAAGCCAACAGTTGCTGTTGATAAGGGAAACAAGGGAAAAGCTGTTAAGTCCTCAGCTCGTTGGATTTGGAAACCTAAGCAAAATTCCTCTGGTTAAGGTTTAAATTTCAATGATGTATCAGTGACTTTTAAGAAATATCAATACATTGATACACAAGGCAGGATCAAGTCAGTAATGGCTTGGATCCCTAAAGAGAACTAATTCTCTTTTTATTGTGTAGGGCATATCACAAGATAATATAAATGATAAATGATATTGGGACAGTAGTTGCTCTAGACATATGACTGGCAATATATCTTACCTTTCTGATTATGAGCCTTTTGATGGAGGATATGTGTCATTTGGTCATGGAACAGGAAAGATTACTGGTAAAGGTTCAATAAAGATCGGTAAACTTGTTTTTGAGAATGTTCATTTTGTGAAAGAACTTAAATACAATTTGTTCAATGTGTCATAAATTTTTGATAACAAAAATAGTGTTATGTTCACTGATTCTGAGTGCCTTGTGTTGGGAAAAGACTTTAAGCTTGCTGATGATAAACATGTGTTGCTTAGAACTCCTAAACAATAGAATATGTATGCCATTGACTTAAAAAATGTTGTCCCTTATGAAAATCTAACTTGTCTGATTGCTAAGGCCTCAGTAGATGAAAGCATGTTATGGCATAGGAGGCTAGGTCATTTGAACTTTAAAACAATGAATAAATTGGTTAGGAGTAATCTAGTTAAAGGTTTGCCTTCCAAAATATTTGAAAATGGCCATTCTTGTATTTCTTGCTTAAAGGAAAAATAACATAAGGCTTCTTGTAAGTCCAAGTTAGTGAATTCAGTCTCTAGACCCCTTCACACCTTGCAAATGGATTTGTTTGGACCTACTTCTGTCAGTAGTCTCAATCATAAATAGTATTGCTTAGTTGTGACTGATGATTTTTCTAGGTTTACTTGGACTTTCTTTTTAAAATCTAAGGATGAAACATATAGGATCCTTAGAAATTTACAGAGATTGAAAATCTTAAGGACCTCAAAGTAAAAATAATCAGGTGTGATAATAAGGGTGAGTTTAGGAATAAAGAAATGGATGAATTCTGTTCTAGGAAAGGTATTAAGAGAGAGTTTAGTAATGCTAGAACCCCTCAGCAGAATGGTGTTGCTAAAAGAAGAAATAGGACTCTCATTGAAGCAGCAAGGACCATGTTGGCTGATGCCAAACTTCCTGTTACCTTTTGGGCTGAAGCAGTTAACACTGCTTGCTATGTCCAAAACAGGGTTTTAGTAATTAAGCCTCATAATAAGACCCCTTATGAACTCTTTAATGAAAGATCCCCTGCTATAGGATTCTTAAGACCATTTGGGTGTCATGTCATGATCCTTAATACCTTGGACCACTTAGGCAAGTTTGATGCTAAAGGAGATGAGGGTTTCTTTGTAGGATACTTCCTAAGTAGTAAAGCATTCAGGGTGTTTAACAAAAGAACCAAGATTGTAAAGGAGAACATGCATATGGATTTCCTAGAAAATAGATTCATTGATAAAGGAACTGGTCCGAATTGGTTGTTTGATATTGATTCTCTAACCAATCCATGAACTATGTACCAGTTGTTGTTGTAGGAACATCTTCTACTAACATTTTAGGTACAAAAGAAGATGTACATCAAACTATGAAGGAGAAGGGGTGGTATGTGCTTAATTACACATACCTTTTACCATTAAAAACGAGCTAAAATAACCAAAAAACGGACTTAAAATGCCAAATATACGCTTGTTTTGCTAATTGCGTTGTGTAGGAACGGATAACTAAGAAAATGATGAAAAACAAAGCCAAAACGACAAAACCGGACTCGGAATGGAAAAGACTGTAAAAGACAAAGCCAAAACGACAAAACCGGACTTAGAATGGAAAAGACTGTGAAAGACAAAGCCAAATCGAAGCCGAAAAGTCAATCAAGTCAAAAAGTCAACAGAAAAGTCAACTGGTCAAAGTCAAAGTCAACCTAAGTCAACCCCGAGGCCAAAAGTCAAAGAAATATAAGTTTAGGGACTGAAATTGTAAATCCCTAAACTTATATTTAGAGGAGAAAAGAAGAGAAGGGCCAAATTGCCAAATTGGCAAAGTTATACTCTATGGACCAATTCTGCCAAGTCCATAGAGTTATAACCACCAAGGACGGTTCATGTAAAGTGATATATAACTCTTGGGGACTTAACCTGTCAAGTCCCCAAAAGGTTATAAACACAAGGACGAAGGATGCAATGAGGTTATTAACCTTCAAGGACCAAACATGTCAACTCCCCAAAACTATACTCTGTCTCTCCCCAACACCTTTTCCCGCCTCTTTTGAAACCCAAAACCCACTCACGGGTTAACACCCCCTTCTTTTACCCTGCAACCCAAACCACCCCATGGTCAAACACCTCCCCCCTCCTCCACTACCACCACACCCAATAAAGATTGCCAAGCTGGCAATCTCACAAGAAACGAGCACAAATTAAGGGTCAAGATTTGATTTTGGTTTGCTCTCACCAAACTAACACAACAAACACACAACAAAGGAGCTTCTCAGTTATAAAAGAAGAAGAAGACAGAAGAAAAAAGGGAGTTGTTTTTGTTTTTAATTTTCAGTTTTGTATTTTCATTATTAAGCATTTTCTTTCAAATTTTTAGCAATACGTTTTCAGCACTTGTACTCTTGTTCTTTCAGCTTGTACTTCACTCAGTTTAGTAATAACATTCATTTTCAAAGTTTACTTGTACTTTGATTTCAATTTTAAGTCGAATTTACTCAATAAGCTCTTAATAAGCTCATTTGAGCTTATTACTGTTCACAAGCTCAAATTTAGTTAAAATTCTGTTTTTAATCATTCATCTACTCATTCTTATCATTTTACATCAATCATGACCACTTGAGTTCATTTGATCAAGTTTTGGAAGTTATATGGAGGAATAAGCACTTAATAGCTTATTGAGCTTTAATAATCAAGGTTTAGAGGCAAGGTGCCACTTAGGTGTTTGTTTTCTAAGCCACTCACTCTTCAAGAGTGGCTTAAGTGCTGAGACTCCAAAAATTCTCAGGTTACATTTCCTAAGTTTCATTTTAGCTTAATTTGAGCTTTTACATTTGCTTATTTCTATTCAAAATTTTGTTAATTCTCTTCAATTACACTTGTTTAGGTTTGTTATTAAGCTGTTTAGAGTTTTTCATTAAATGAAATTTGTGCAAAATCACTTTATCCTTCAATTCTGTCATAGTAATAGTATAAGCTAGCTGAAGAAGTAGCTTAATTTCACACATAAGCTTTAGGTTTTATAGCTTAAACAGTTCAAGTAGGTTAAAATTAGAGTGAGTAGATAAAAAGTTTAAGCTGTTTTAGCTTTTAAATAGATTTTAAGTTCTCTCTAGTTTAGACAGTCACTATAAAGGAGTGTTTGGTTTAAGTTTTCTTTGACTCCAAAAGTCAACTTAACTTTGTTAAAACTCTTTGCTTAGTTGAGTGTAGTCATTTTACCAGGTTTAGAACAGGTTTTAAAAATTAGTAAGAAGAATTCAAGATTTTTGAGCTTAAAAAGTCAAGCTTAGCACCAGGGCAGTTTTCTTGATTAAGTAGTTTGAGTGTTCAATTGTTCAAAGCATCCTAGGTTTCAAATATGATAATGCATACTTAGATACATTTAGTGAAGTGAGTTTATGAAGCTTTAGGTTAAGAAACTTAGCCTGCTTTTACCTTTTTGGTCAATTGCACCAGCAACAACAGTATTAACTGTTGTTGCTCAGTCATTTTCTAGTGGCTTTCTAGCATGCTTAAGTAGAAATTAGAATCTAGTTTTAAGCATTTTAAATTTACTCCACTAGCTTAGCATAAATAGTATCTTAAGTTTCATTTTCAAGCTTTTATAGTAGCTTAAATTCTATTTCAAAAGTAGTATAGCAGCTTTGTAGATTTGTAGCTTAATTTCTTGTGATTCTCATTTCTAGTTGTAAAAGTTAAAAACCTTTTATCTAGGTTAGTATAATAAACATAGGTTAGCTTATTTTCAAAGTTTCAGCTGTTAAGGTTTAGTAATAAGCTGTTTAGCTTATTAAGAATAGCTTATCTCAGTTTTAAGCTAAAACTTGCACTTTTTAAGGCCATTTTTCTTGTAAAACTTGTTAACAAGTAGCTAATTTTTGTTTAGATATCTCTTGAACACATCTTAATCTACATTTAGCTTCTTTTCTTTTCCATTTTCATCTAGTAATAAGCTGGGAATAAGCCAAAATGTGAAAAAGCTAGGAAAAGTCCTAGTTTCTGTGAACAGTTTCAAAAAGCTAGTTTTTTTAGCTTATTCTGTTGTTTAAAGTAGTAAAAGCTTTCATTAAAGTTGTGGAGAATAAGCTCTTTTATAACTTTTTAGTTTTGAGCTTTTGCTAAAACTCACTTTTTCAATAAGCCAAAATAAGCTAGGTCGTAAGGTCTGTTTTGTATATATTTGATAGTTTAGGGGTATTCGTTTGCATTGTAGTGTAAATTCATAATAGTTTGCCCGCCTACCCTTAAGTTTCGTTTCTTACACTTTCTACCCTAGACTTTTCGAAAAAAAAAGGAAAGACACTTGGCCCGGGTGAGCAAGACTCGAACCCGGGACCAAGCGATACAAACCCCTTTTATACCAACACCCTCACCGCTG
>BQNB010021620.1:0-51547 GCA_026074375.1 Tanacetum coccineum | reverse complement strand
CATCATCATCTGAATAAACAATATCTTCCAATTTAGGCATATTTGGATCATTTGGAAGTTCAATGCTTATTTTTGGATCAACAACATTAACTTCTATGCCAGCAGTATTAATAGTTGAACTAACAGCATTAACATTTTTAGTGTTGTTTCCATCACTAGCAGTATTAATATTGTTAGTGCTGTTAATATTATCATCCTTCTCTTGATCATTACTTGAATCACCACCTTCTTTTCTTGGTTCTTCAGTAACCTTCTTTTCATCTTCTCCTGAAGGTTTAAATCCAGCATCAAGAGAACTCTTTGAGTTTTGAGAGAATAGTGGATCAGCAGGCCACAATAGTAGTAGAATGTAATCTTTGCTAGGTACTGTCTCTATACTAGCTTTACCTGCATTATCACATGCTTTTGTACATGCATTACCATTAGATTGATTCCCTGCAACAACTGGCTTATAGTTCATAGATTTTGTTAGTGCATCTATATCAAAAAAGCCAATTAGGTCCACTTCCTACAATATTAGTTGTATTTTCACTAAATTGTACATGCAGGTTCTCTTCTACTATCCTAGCTCTACTGTTGAATACTCTGAATGCTTTGCTATTGGTAGAGTATCCTACAAAGAACCCTTTATCAGCCTTTCCATCAAACTTACCTAGGTGATCTATGGTATTAAGGATCGTAACAGGATACCCAAATGGTCTCGTGAAGCTTAAGGCATGTTTTCTACCTAGAAAAAGTTCATAAGGGGTCTTGTTGTGAGGCTTGATAACTAACACCCTATTTTGGACATAACAAGCAGTATTAACTGCTTCAACCCAGAAAGTTGTTGGTAATTTTGAATCAGCTAGCATAGTTCTAGCAGCCTCTAGTAGTGTCATATTTTTCCTTTCAGCTACTCCATTTTGTTGTGGAGTCCTAGCAACACTAAGTTCCCTCTTAATACCTTTCATTTCACAGAACTAATTCATGACCCTATTCTTGAATTTAGTCTTATTGTCACATCTATTCACTTTCACCCTAAGGTCTATTAGATTTTCTATGCTTGTTATGAATGTTTTAAGGATTTCACTATTTTCATCCTTAGTGGCTAAAAAGAAAACCCAACTAAACCTACTAAAATCATCTGTGACAACTAGGCAGTACATCTTTTTCATTAAACTCTTTATAAAAGTTGGGCCAAATAAATCCATGTGTAACATTTGTAATGGTTGGCTGATTGAACTGACTATTTTGGTCTTACAAGAAGCTCTGTGTTGCTTTCGCTTCTGACAAGCAACACAAGTTTAAGTAATTTCAAAAAGTTTTGAAGGTAAACCTCTTACAAGGTTTCCCCTTACTAGTTTATTCATTGTTTTGAAATTTACATGTCCAAGCCTCCTATGCCAAAGATTAGATTCATCTGGTGTGGCTTTTGCAAAGATACAAGTGAGACCTCCTTGAGGAACAACATTCTTTAAATCAACATTGTACATGTTATCCTTTCTAGGAACTTTAAGTAAAACATGACTTTCATCAGTTAACTTAAAGTGTGGAGACAGAACAACACATTCAATATCAGTAAAAAAAAAACAACTATTTTTTCCTGACACACATTTATGAGACACTGAAAAGGTTAAACTTTAGTTCCTTTTACAAATACAATCTCAAAATCTAATTTACCAGTTCTTATTTTACATTTCCTAGTAATTTTCCCTCCTTTGGAATTACCTCCAAAGGCAACAAATCCTCCATCAATTTCTTCATAATCTGTAAGATAGAATTTGTTTCATGTCATGTGCCTAGAGCATCTACTGTCAATCACTCCTTTATCCTTCAAATCTTGTTGTGGGTTGCCCTGCACATAATGTTAAGAAAATTAGTTTCTTTTGGGGACCCAAGCCATTACTGACTTGGATCTGCCTTGTGCATCAATATAGTCAAATCTTTTAAAGGACATTGATGCACCATTGTTTCTGGAGACATGGTCTAAAACTTTGTGCTTTTGTCTCCAAATCCAACATGTTGAGGCCTTAACAACATTTCCCTTGTTTCCCTTAACAACACTAAGTACTGCTTTTGGCCTAGCAGTATTAACCCTTGTTCCCTTAACAGTATTAACATTTTTAGTGAAATTACTGTTATTAGCTGTTGTTATTTTGCAAAAAGGCCTTCTAGCAGTTGAATATGCATTATTAATAATATTTTTCATGGGTCCTGCATTATTCACCGTTGTTCTTGGTTGAACAGTATTAACTGATCTAGCAGTATTAAGTGAAATTAGGCCAGACCTAATTTAGACTGTCTTGGGCACCAATTACTTTTTTTACTGGAAGTAATTTAGAGAAATATTGTTTGTTCACCCCATTGAAACATTGGTCACAAAAACAGGTTTTGCAAATCTTCCATTATTATACCAGTTATTGCAATCATTCTTCAATGATCACAACTACCACATCACCATGACAAGGCTTTTGGAACATCCCAAATTACTCCCTATTTTTGAGACATCTTTGGTTTTCCAGTTTCTCTGTCTCCACAAGACTATGTGTTTTTGCCTATTTTATCAACTTTGATGATGTTTTTCCTAGGAGATTTTACTTGCTTAGTAGACTTAACAAAGTTTATCTTAGCAAAACTAGGTTTATTAAACATCTCAACTGTTTTAACCTTAAGCATATTTTCTTCATCACTATCAGATATCCAATCTTCAATTATTGGGGCTCCATTTTCTTTCCTAGAAGTCTCAGGTTCATTAGTCTTAACAGTAGGCTTTTCAACTATAGACTCACTAACAGACTCATTCACATCAACAAAATTATCTAGACTAGGATAAACTAAATTAGATTTTAGTGGCATAAAATTCCTAGTATAGGGAGGTGGGATAGCATTATACCTTAATCCTTTTTTACACTTATCCATTATATGTATGTCTAGAACTTTACTTAGGTTTTTTAATGAATTTTCAAATTTTTGTACTGTAAGTTGAACCTCAACTTTTTCTTTTGTATCCAATTCTAACTTCCTTTTAAGCTCTGTAATATCTAAATCTCTTAAATAGATTTCACGTTTTAAGAGTTTTATATCTTCCTCATACGCAGACTCATTTTTCTTAAAGACTAACAGTCTAGCTTTTACAGATTCTAAACTAGTTTTATAAGAGACAGCACTTATCCTAATTGTTCTTAAGTCTTTAACTAATTGTTCATTTTGTTCTTTTAGATCTTTTACACATTCTAAACAAGATGAACAATAATTTGAGTTATTAGATGCCTCGGAGTTTGTAGAAGAAGTTAAACTTGTTAAAGAATAAGCATGAGAGCAAAATGGATGGACCTTCTTCCTGCTATGTCACATCTAATTTGCCAAAGCCATCACACTGAGATACTAAGGCTTTTTGAAGTAGCGTATACAACTGGCACATTCCGTCTTGTAGGCTCCTGTTCCTAGCTAGTCTTTATTCCTTGGTTGCCCTGCAAACTCCATTCAAAGTGTCCTCAACTTATGGCATTAAAACACTCCACCTTGGACTTGTCAAACCTAATTTTCTTTTCTTTGTTGACCAATTCTAGCTTCCTACCAGTTTTCTTTAAGAATCTTCTTGCCCTCATAGTTAGCATATCAATGTTCCACCTCAAATCCAGCTCTTTTAGATCATCAAGATTGATTTGTTATAGATCTTCATTATCTAGTTATAGAATACTTGGTTGGCTAGCAAAGAAGGAATAAATCACAGCATCAAGCAAATTTTCAACAGTTGTTGAGCTATCAGCAGCACTTTGAGTGCTAGCAGTATTAACACCCTAAGCAGTATTAACTGCTCTATTGGCAGACAGTTAAGTGCGTGCTAAGGACAGAAATGCTACGTTGTGTGAGTTTGTAGTTGAGCTAGATGTCCCCTTGACCTCTAATTCATAAGCCTTCAGATTGTTGAAGAGGTCATCCAAACTCAATGTCTCAATCTCTAGTTTGTTCCTCCATACAATAGTATGCATAGTCTATTCTTGTTATAAACTTCTTAAGAACTTCTGATTGATGTTCTTCTGAGGGATAACTTCACCATGCATCGCCAGTTGACTAATTAGGCTTTTGAAGCCTTTCAATAAGTTTTGACTCAATACTTCTGTGCTAGATGCAACAAATTTATCATATTGCTACTTGTTGGGAATTATGCATTCCTGACTTAGTACTGTTAGTTATATTAGTTAGTATCGCTAGTTGTAATTTGTACAGACAGTACAAAATGTTTAGTACTTGATCATATAGTTATAGTGTTAGTATAAAATATTAGTAACCGTTTATGAGATATCATGCGATATCTTAGGAAAGGGATATGCACTATCTTATAACAACATTTTGTAAATCCCATTAGGTTTCCCTTGTCTGTATAAAAGTAACCCTAGCATAGTTATAGATATAAGTTCTACACAGAATCAATAGAGATCGCTTAGCAATCAAGAGTCTTTGTAAATGTAACCCTAAGCAGATTCAAGTGATAAATAAAGTCTTTTGTGATTCTTAATTAATTGTTCTTCCTTACATTATGATTAGTTTTCCGCATAATCAATAGTTTTCAAATCAGTGTTTCATTATTGTTGCTTTAGAATTATCTAAAGGAACAAACCCTTTACAAGCTAAAGGTTAAGATCTATTTAGAAAATGAATAACAAGTGGTAACATAGCTTGTGAGGAAACCGTCTGAATAAGAAAACTTAATTGTAAATGGCAGAAAAAGACATTCCTCCTCCATTATCACAGCAATGAATAAATCCCTATCAAAGGAAGGGAAATATGATATTTAAGCATGAGAATGCGACAAATAATATCTTCATACAGACCAAAACCTATGTATTTATTGTCAATTGGAGATCTAGAAGAAAGCCTGCGCCACCGAGAAACATCTGCCCTCCTGTTTCCCTAAGACGTGGCTAAAACAACAGGTTGCTAAAAGGAATCAAGAAAGAGTTAAGAGCATCTTGCTTTTAGCAATACCTGATGAATACCTCCTCAAGTTTCACAATGTTACAGATGCTAAATCACTCTGGGAAGCGATCAAATCAAGGTTTGGAGGTAATGAAGAATCCAAGAAGATGCAAAAAAATGTTCTAAACATCAGTTTGAAAACTTTTCTACTGCATCAAATGAAAGTCTGGACAAGGCTTATATAGGTCCAAAACTCATAATCAAAGGTTCATGTGCTCACAATATCAAAGAAGATATCACCAAAGTTTCCTAAAGAAGTCTTCTCCTCCTTCATGGAATCAATTGCTTAATCATGAGAAATAAGCCAGACATTGAATGAATAAGATATGATGACCTCTATAACAACCTTAGACTACAAGATGAGATGAAAAGGTCTTCCAATTTCCACTTCTACTTCTCCAAGACTTGGCATTTTTTTTCCTTTGAGAACAACTACATACTAAGAAGTATAGTACTGCTAGTTGAGATTTAGGTTAGTACTGCTGGTGGAATTAGTTAAGTTTCATCTACCCCATGTGCCCATGATGTAGTATGCTCTTTCTTTACACAACCAACAACCAGTCCTCAACTTGAAAATGAGAATTTTTAGCAGATTGATGAAGATGACTTGAAGAATTAGATCTAGATGGCAAGTGGCTATTTTGATGTCAAGTGCGAAAAATCATCAAGACAGGAAGGGAACATGGAAGTTCAATTAAAACCACATAGTTTCACTTGATAAAACCAAAATTAAAGTGTTTCTACAAACGTCACAGAAAAGGGTATTTTGCTAGGAATGCCAGATCTGAAGGAATCAAAGGAAAAGCACCTTAAAAAAATTTCATCAGACGGGCACTGGTGGGCTCAGAGAATGGTGCTAGAGGCTAATGACGGAGTAATGATTTGAAATAGAACGATTCCATCTATGCTTCAAGCAATCCTCTTCTTCAAGCTCATCAGTTCTTCAGACAATGAGTTACAAAAGTGTTTCTAATAATTCATGAATCTTTTAAAACTCTTCAAAAGAATTATGATAGTAAAAGATAAAAACATAGCAGAGCAAGACTAGAAATTCAGGGTTATGAGTTAGCCTTAGATCACTAGAAACAGCATACTTAGTTACATGAAAGAATGAATGGGCTTGGGGTAAAAATATGAGTTTCACAACGATAATCTTAAGTGCATAGAAATAAAATTAACAACCTTAACCTGGAATTTAGGAGAAAGATGTTAAGGAAAGAGATAGTTAAAATTAAAGATAGAAAAATGGAAAATCTAAAGAATCTTGATGAATTACCAAACAGTCAACGAGTGCTAGAGATAAAAACTGGTTTTTAGGATATGGGCACACAATTGAACGAAATGAGTAACAATTTCATGAAACTGAATAGTAAATTAGTTTGAGTGTTTTTTGATGTCAGATCAAGTGATGAAGAGTCTACAACCAAGCAAATATAGTTATCGTAAAGCAGATGTGGTTAATCATGTTGTTCCACCTCCTATAATACAGAGGAACTTTCTAACCCTAAGAGCTTGACATATCATTTTGCAGGTTTAGATGAATATGCCATTAAACGAAATCATGTGAGTCAAAAACAACTGAGCTTAAAGCTGACACTAGTAAATCTAAAACTAGTGAGACTATAGGTAAAACAAATGAAGCAAATACACAAAAAACCTAAGACATTCTATGAATCCAGTTTAACAAGAGATAAAGTTATCATTGAGGATTGGAACTCAGATGATGAGGATGATGTGTCTGAAGTGCAAATAGTTAGTCATGTTAAGACTAATGAGACTCAAACAGTTAAAACTAGAGTTGATCAAATTGGTCAAACTTCTAAGAAAGCAGGAATTGGATTTAAGAACATAAAAGTTTGCTTTGTCTGTAAGAGCACTGACCATTTGATCAAAGATTGTGATTTTTATGACAAAATGAGCCCATAACCTAAGCTAAAAAATGTGGTCAATACTGGTCCAAGGGTGGTCAAACTAGTATGGGATAATGCTAAAAGGGTTAATCATCAAAAAATTTCAAAATACCCTCATTTTAGAAAGACTTTTGTCCCATTAGGAGTTCTAACAAGAACGGGTTTGATTACTCCTGTTAAGCAAAATGAGAAAAGAGCAGTTCACAAAGTTAGTACTGCTAGGCCAGTTAGTACTGTTATGCCTGTTAGTACTGTTAGACCATTTGCTCCAAAAATAGCACAAACTATTGGTGCTATTAGACCAATTTACCCAAGAATAAACAATGTAAGACCAAGAGGCTCACATTCACCTATCAAGAGGTCTTACTACACAAAACCAGCTTTTAGACCCAAAGATTTAAAACAAGATGTTAAAACTTTTAGGGTTCAAAAAATAACTACTGCTAGGACAAGAGTAGTAGTTAATACTGGTAAGGGAAGAAAATGGTTATCTGACCTAAATAAGTCAGTGGGTTGGAGGCCTCAAGGGAAATTACTTGGAACATTTGTCCCAAGACAGTGGATCATTCATGCTCAAAAAGGTTAAGGTATTTGACCTATAAAAGGATTCCAAGTCAGTAATGGTTTTTGGATCCCTAAAGATACTATTCTCCTTACTTTTGTGCAGCAATCCAGAGATCTTTTGCAGGGCTCATGCAGTGGTAGATAGATGGTTGCTCTACCATATGACTTGGCCACAAATCTTATCTTATCAGACTCTGAAGATTATAATGGAGGGCTTTTGTGGGCTTTGGAAGTGATCCAAAAGGAGGTAAAATAACTGGTAAAGGTAAAATCAGAACCACTAATTTAGACTTTGATGATGTTTACTTTGTAGATAAACTTAAGTTTAACCTTTTCTCTGTCTCACTAATGTGTGACAAGAAAAATAGTGTCCTTTTTACTAAGACTGAATGCCTTATCCTGTCTCCTAGCTAAGCTTCTTTGATGAAAGTCAATTGTACTAGAGCTCCTAGAAGGATGAGTTACAGCTTGGACTTAAAGAACATTATTCCCTCTGGATGTATAACTTGTTTATATGCAAATGCAACAGCAGATGAGTCTAAATTATGGCACAGGAGATTAGTCATGTGAAATTTCAAAATATAAAAAACAAACTTGTTTAAAGGGTCCATATATAAGGTTACCTTCAAATTTTTTTTGAATGACCACACTTGTGTTTTGCCTGCAAGAAGGGAAAAGCAACAAAAGGCCTCCTGTAAGGCCAAGTTATAAATAATCATCAGAAAAGCCCCGAGAATTCTTCAATAAGGACTTATTTGACCTGTCTCCTGTAGAAAGTAATAACAAGAAAAGGTAATGTATTGGCTTGTGACTGATGATTTTCAGCAGATTTAGTTGGGTATTTTTCTAGCTACCAGATCAACAAATATCTGAAATCCTTGTAAATTTCTCAAAGGCATAGAAACACAATTGAATCATATGTTACAATCATTAGATTTATAATGGGACAGAGTTTAAAGAACCATGCTATGAATAAACTTCTGTGCTAATAAATGAATAAAAAGGAGATTTTATTGTGGCTAGAACTCTACAACATAATGGTGTTTGCAATACAGGAAAAATAGGACCCTAAATTGAGGCAGCTAGAACTATGTTAGCAACACACTTTACCTTTCCCATTTGGGCAAAGGCAATAAACTGCATGCTATGTACTAAATAGGGTATTAGTGACCAAACCTTAAAATAAGACACCTTATAACTATTAATAAGTAACGTCACCTGAATATTAGTTCTTATGAGACCTTTTGAGTGCCCTTGACCATTTTAAACACCATTAGATTCCTTGGGCAAAATTTGATGGAAAATCTGATGAAGGTTATTTGCTTGGATACTCTACCACTAGTAAATCCTTTAGAGTATACAACAAAAGGACCAAAAGGGTAGAAGAGAATCTACACATCAATTTTCTTGAAGATCAACCAAATGTGACAGGAACTGGTCCTAATTAGATGTTTAATCTTGATTTTCTCACCAATTCAATGAATTATATTCCTGTTAGTGTAGAAAATCAGGTTAATGTGGATGCAGGTATACAAGATTCTTATGTTGCAGGTTCATCAGGAAAAGATAAAGGACTTACTCAGGAATACATACTGCTTCTACTACAACCTCATAGGACAAGGATTCCAGTCAAAGATGTTGCTCCAGCTACACATGAAAAACCTTCTGAAAGTTCTCCTAAAGACAATGATGTACAAGACTCAGAAGATGATAAAGAAGGACAACATCAGATGATAGAAGATGAACAAGTCTTGTATGATGATCTTGAGAAGATGATTGCTCAAGAAGTGGTTGCTAAAGCTCTAGATGATGCCACAAGACAAGCTTTTGAAAAAGAAAAGAGGAATATTGCATCTCAAAAGAGGGCAACTCAGGCTACTAGTACTAACAAACTTAGTACTGCTACCACACCATATGTTAGTACTGTTAGTACTCACACAGGTGCAAATGCTGTTGAATCATCTTTTGTCTATCTTGGAGGACAAATACCTATTGATGCATCTACTCTCCATAATGCTGATTTACCCATTGATCCAAATATGTCTGACTTGGAAGATGCTTCTAATACTCTCCCAAATGATAGATTATTCAATGAAACTTATGATGATGATGAAGATGTGGGTGCAGCGGCTGATTTTAACAACATGGATAACACTATTGCTGTCAGTCCTATTCCCACACTCAGAATTTATAAGGATCATCCAAAAGGACAAATTCTAGGAGATCCTACATCAGCAGTTCAAACAAGAGGGAAGATTCAAAAGGCTTCTTCAGCACAACAAGCCTTGGTAAGTTACATTCATAAATAGAACAGAACAAATCACAAGGATCATCAGAACTGTTTGTTTGCATGTTTTCTCTCTCAAGAAGAACCCAAGACTATATCACAAGCCTTACAAGATGAAAGCTGGGTTGAAGCAATGCAAGAGGAATTGCTTCAGTTCAAACTACATAAGGTTTGGGTACTTGTTGATTTGACATATGAGAAAAAGGTAATTGGCACAAAGTGGGTCTTTAGAAATAAGAGGGATGAGAGAAGTATTGTTGTGAAAAACAAAGCAAGGCTTGTAGCACAAGGGTTTAGACAGGAGGAAGGTATAGATTATGATGAGGTTTTTGCACTTGTTGCCAGGATAGAGGCAATCAAGTTATTTTTAGCCTTTGCATCATACATGGGATTTACTGTCTACCAAATGGATGTTAAAAGTGCATTTCTCTATGGCACTATTAAAGAGGAGGTGTATGTCCATCAACCTCCAGGCTTTGTTGATCCTGCTCATCCAAACAAAGTCTATAAGGTGATTAAAGCTCTTTATGGTCTTCATCAAGCCCCTAAAGCTTGGTATGAGACACTTTCTTCTTTTTTGATGGAAAATGGTTTCAGGAGAGGTACCATAGACAAAACATTGTTTATCAAGAAGAAAAAGAGTGACATTATGTTAGTCCAAGTGTATGTGGATGACATTATTTTTGGTTCTACAAAGAAGTCTATGTGTATAGAGTTTGAAGATTGTATGCACAAAAGATTCCAAATGAAGCAACAACCTGATGGAATCTTTATTAGTCAAGACAAGTATGTAGCTGACATCTTATATTGCTATTGAAATTTCACAGTTTTAATGAAAATTTAAGTCAATTTTTACTCATAAGCTAGTCAATAAGTCATTAGTGCGTATTCCTCTTGCCAATAAGCTCTAATATTTAGCTCATAAATTGTTTTTAAGCTTTCATATTGTTTTAATTTTGAATTTAAGCTCATAAAATGTCTCTTGATGCAATTTGGAAAAGCCATTTGTAAGTATTTAAGCTCCCAAGAGCTTATTGAGATTAATGCTCAGCGTTTAGAGGTAAGGTAGGCCATTAGGACCAGGTTTTCTAGGCCACTACACTAGAAGAGTGGTCCTTGGTTCTGAGACAACAAAAAATCCAAGGTTCATCTTCTAAATTTCATTCTAGATTAATTTTTAGCACTTAAATCCTTTAGCTTATTTGTTCTATCGTTGTAAACACATTAGTTTCTAGTTGTTATTTGAGGTTGTAAGTTTTTATTGCATATTTTTTTTGTCACATTAGTTTTTTCTCAAAAACTGTCATAAGTGTTAGTTCATAAGCTGTAGAGAAACGAGCTTATGTTTCCTTAATTAAAGCTAGTATTTTTAGTTTTATAATTGCGAAATTAGGTTCAAAATAAGTAGAAGTAGATAAAAGGTTTTTTAAGTTTTAGCTCAAAAATGGATTTTAATCACTCTTTGGTTTGACAGTTTTTAGATAAAGGGGTGTTTGGCATAAGCCTTAAAACGGGTCAAAATGGTTACATGCATGGGTTAAGTCAGCTTAGTTTGATTTAGCTTAGTATTGTTAAGCTTGTATTTAGCTGTTTTCAATAAGTTCCAAGTTTTGGTATTGTTTTCAGGTTTTATAAAACCATTTTTTTGAAACTGTGATTTTCAAAGAACATCACAAGTGCTTATTCAAATAAGCACTTGTGAGTGTGAGTTAAGTGTCAAAAAGGCGTGTGGTCCTTGTGGTGTTATAATGGGCTGCTAAAACACTTGGGGCTTTTGACTTGTTAGTCAAAAACACCCAAAGTCTTTCTTATAAAACAGTTTAAAAAGATTTTAAGCCTTTTTCACCACACAAATTCAGCAAGTGTTTATGGTTTGTAAAAGCTAAAAATTGGTGCATAAGCTCCTCTTACACTACACTCAATCTGTTTGAGCTTATTTTCCTATCTAGAGCTTATTTGACAGCTTTTTGAAAGCTGTCAAATAAGCCCCTTGAGTTTAGACTTAAACCTCCCCTGGTGCAAGGGGAGACTTTCAAGATTATTATTCGTTGGCTTTCTAAGTGACCCTAAAGCCCAATTTCTTGGCTTAGATTTAGGAACTATAAGCTCTTGTATATGCTCTATAAAATTCCCAGTTTTAAGAAGCTTGTTTGTTTGGCTTATTTCTAAGGCCCAAACTAGAACCTGTAGTTTTGCATCCCTTGGCTGTAGGATTGCTTATCTTTTGTCTTTGGACTTTTTGAGCTTATCCCTTAAGCCTCATAAATTGTGTCCTAGTAAGTTTGTACGTTAAGTTAGATAGTTAGTGTGCTTATTTCACTTTTTCTTTCAGCTTATTTGTTTCAAGCTCTTAAGCAACATTTTAGCTTTTAAGCTTTTTTCATGTTTTGTCACTTAAGCCCTTTTCACACAGCTTATTTGTTTAGCCTTTTCCTTCCCCTTTTCAGCTTATTTTAGTTCGGTTTAAGCCCTTTTTGCTTATTTTCGTCCTTACGCTTAGCTTCATTCAACCATAAGGATTAGAAAAGTTAGACTTTAACGCCATTTAGCCGGCTGTCACATTTAAGCTTATTTTATAGCTTTTTCTCTTTGGTCCAAAAGTCAAAAGTGTCTTTGTTATAAGATGTTGTTAATATCATATGCTGTTCTATTTAACTTTCTTGTTTTTTGTTTTGAATTTAAAAACTCACTTTTTAATAAGCCACAAAAATAAGCCAAGCGTAGGGTCTGTTTTGTCACTTTTCCATAGTGCGGGGTTACCGTTTTCACAAAGGGGTAATTTTAATAAAGTTAAACCCGCCTAACCCTTTAGTTTAGATTTGTATCACTCTTCCCTCCCTAGAGTTTAAAAAAAAAAAAAGGGGGGAAGATACTTGGTACGGGTGAGCAAGGACTCGAACCGGGACCACAGGCAATACATCCCCTTTAACTCCCACACACACTACCCTGCGCCCTTGGGTCTTTTTCGTTAAAGACTCAAGGGCAATTGTATTTAAGGGTGTTTTGCTCATTAAGCCTATAAGCTGTAAAAGCTTATTTTCGGGGCTTATTGAATAAGCTGTGTTGTGTTTGGTATTTTTCGTAGGACCTTTATAGTGTAAAGGATTTTTAGAAAAATTTTCAGAATTTTTTGTAAACGTTTAGTATTTTTTATAATTTAATTTAGTTAAAAGTTTATTTAATTCGTAATAAATACAAAAATTATCAAAAAAATATTTTGCTTTTTTAGAAACATAAATTTTCTTTTATCATTCTTGTTGTCTAGGGAAAAAAATATTCAATTTTTTGATAGGGTCATTTTTTTATAATCTTTTCATCTTTTAAAGTACGGGTTCCGGGTACGGGTTTTTTGTTTTGACTCGTTTTTGGGTCAAACGAAACTATCGTTTTCGGTGTGTCTTTTTCATCCTTCGTTATTTGACCAGTAGAGTAGTTTAGATGTGAAAAATTTTCCGTAGGGTTATTTTTAAAGAATTTAGGTTTTCCCCTTTTGTACTGGAATCGGGGTTTCCGTTTTTCTTAGTTTATTTCGTAATTTTAGGTTTTTTTTCTTAAAAGTTTTAGTCTTATTGTTTATTTGGCTTTTTCAACTTCCCAAACTCATTCCTTCCTTCAAACTCAAATCTTCGTTCGTATTCGATTTTCCTTTCCTGCCTCGTTGGGGATTTACACGACCCCGGGTTAAGCTTATAACTACTTCTCGGTATCATTGATTGTTGGTTTTTACACTTCTTTATATATTTTATATTTTATTATATATTATATATATTTACGGTGTGAATCCGGCACGATCAATGCATCTACTCTCCCTAATGCTGATTTACCCATTGATCCAAATATGCCTGATTTGGAAGATGATTCTGATGCATTTTCAAGTGATGGCATATTCAATGGAGCCTATGATGATGAGAATGTGGGTGCAGTGGCTGATTTCAACAATATGGATGACACCATTAATGTCAGTCCTATTCCCACACTCAGAATTCATAAAAATCATCCAAAAGATCAAATTCTAGGAGATCCTAAGTCAGCAGTTCAAACAAGAGGAAAGATTTAAAAGGCTTCTTCAGCACAACAAGCATTGGTGAGCTACATCTCCAAACAGAATAGAACTAATCACAAAGATCATCAGAATTGTTTGTTAGCATGCTTTCTCTCCCAAGAAGAACCTAAGAACATATCACAAGCCTTACAAGATGAAAGCTGGGTTGAAGCAATGCAAGAGGAATTGCTGCAGTTCAAATTACAAAAGGTTTAGATACTTGTTGATTTGGCGGGAAAACACTGATTCAGTTCGCTCAAACCAACAGATAAGTCCAACAGCTCATTTCGTACCTTTGAAATTGATAGTTCAGATGTTGACGTCCTTTTGGGAGGCATTCTATCAACATAAGACAACACGTAATAAGAATGATATCACAAGTCTTAAAATACTTAAAATAAGCATTGCATTTTAAGCATTTTTAAAAATAGTGATATAGATACTTATTTGATATGAATTCTAACAAGCATCTAACTTATTGGTAAGATTCATAATGATGAAGACGGAGATGCAATATAGGACATATAATGAATACGAAACAACGGGATTGCCATTATATTATATCATGAACAACTTGCCTTTGTACTGTACATAGTCAAAATTTAACAAGTGTTGTTATTTATACCACACATCCCATGGCTAGGTTAGAAGCTATAACTAGTATTTAATCTAGTAGTCTGATGATTCCTTCTGGCTGTTCTTGAGTTCATAGATTGCATTCAGAAGACTTTTCTTGTCTGCTTGGTGACGGACCTGGATTTCTTCGATGATTTATTCTAGATTAGCAATCCTGAAGCGAGCCAGAGCATCTTGTTGTTATTTCCCAATTGCTTTCTTAGAGTTTAGCTTCCAGATTGTCAAAATCTTCTTGTATGATCACCCGGCCATTTCCGAGACCTTTTATTTTGTCTTCTATGTGCTTAATGCGGTCGAGAGAGAGTTCATCTAGGTGATTCACAATTTTCTCAATTTGCTCCTCGTGACGTTCCAGACTTGTCTTACGAGATCTTTCTCCAATCTCAAATTCTTGAGGTAGGGCAGAAGTAGAGGAGAATGATTGGTCACGACCACACTCGTTTCTTAAGTGGTGTAATGAAGTACCTCAGGAAGAAAGAATTTGAGATTACACATTGAGAATAAGCATTGAAGATGATGTACAATATTGTTAGGACGGTGAATAGGTAATTTTCTTTAACATGAGTATGCATGCATGACCTCATATAGGGTCATTCATAAAAGTGAAAGAGTTGGTGAAGCTATTGGAACTAAACCAAATGAGTTATTTGAAGAGCTAGAATAAGTTTTTCCTGGTGAAGCTGGGACATAGTCCGGGGAAGCCGGGATATAGTCCGAAAAGTTAGAGGAAAAAGCATCCTCAATATTGGAAGTAGGGTGGTTGGGAGAAGACATCACTCTGTTAACAACCCAGTGGTAAATAACATAAGTTATTTATATAATAGTATAATAGTTATGTACTTTACATACTATTCAGGAGATGTAGTGGCACGGAGGACTTTCTTGGATGGAAAAAGAAAAGTAGTTATAGTTAAGGTTTCAACCTTGTTCTCTATAACCGTGGCTCTGATACCAATCTATAACACCCTTATTTTTGACATATAGCAGCGGAAGCTAATCTGGGGTATTATTTCATAGTACAACAGTCATAATCATAGAAAACGAATCGTAAAGAGACGTTTTTGGAAAATTTAGTTATCATTCATTTATTTATCAGAGTTTTACAAAAGAGAGGTCCCAACATCTAAAAACATAAAGTTTGAATGATAACAGTTTAGCCATCTTCAAGTCTGTGCCACTCCATGCCATAAGTTGCTCAAATACCTGAGATAAACATGCTAAAAAGGTCAACACAATGGTTGAGTGAAATTCATAGGTTTATGATAAACAGTTTGAATACAAGTTCAATATACACCCATAAGTGTAATAATTGCAATGAGTACAATTATTATAGAAAACAGTATTATTGCGTCTAAGCTCATGGCACTCAAACTGACTTGTGTATATATCAATAATGATATATATAATGATAATGGCCCCCGTGTAGGTAATTGCCATATACCTATGAGTTTCAAATATAGTGCGTTTGGTTACCTATCCGGCTAACACAAACGGGATTCGTCAACCCCGATAGGCCTATCCACAATATTCTTGTTCACTCGCAAGTGATTAAAGTCCATGAAGTGTGGGGTCTTTGGCATAAAGGTACTTAGATAACCAATCAATAATATATCATGATAGCATACATTTAGGAAAACACTTGTATTCAATGGTTAATAGCATGTATCCTGATCCCCCGTGCAGGTTTATGAAACATTTAAAGATTTAAAATACGAGGCTATGAACTCACCTTAACAGAGGAAATCTGATTGATGGCAAAAGTATATCAAGTGAAAGTAACAGCTACGTCACGCAACTTGAGCTAAAAATGAGTCAAAATGGGTTTTTCGGGTTCGTACGCCTAGATATGGATTCAAGACCTTCATTCTCTTGATTCTTGGCTTGTATTCTGATCTTAGGGACCTTCAACTTCTTCCTTGGCCTGATTTAGAACTCCATTTGAGTGGTGATGAGTTTTTTATGTGTGTTTGAAATGGTGGGGGAGTTCGGCTATTTATAGGGGTGAAAACACCTTGGTGCCAAAGTTTGGTGTTTGATTAGTGTCCTAGCTAGCTAAGGTGATTAAGGGATGCTAGTATGATGAGTAAGGTAAGCTAGAAACTAGCTATAAAGAGGTGGAAGGGGTATGTGGAGGTTTGGCTACCAAGGGGGTGTTTGGAGTGAAAGTAGCTTACAAGGAGGTTATAGAGGTGCTTGTAAGTTAAGGAGATAGTAGGTTAGTCATAGAGGTGCTTGAGGTGTTAGGGTGCTAGCTTAGGTTTAAAATGGGTCAAAAATGAAAGAAAATGGGTGATGGGTTAGTTTTGGTTCGGCTTAGGATTTAGGGTTTTAAAATGTAGATTAGGGTTAGGATTAGGGATAGATTAGGGTTTAGGATTAAGGTTTAGTGTTAGGATTTGGTTTTAGGATTAAAATTTAATGTTAGGATTAGGGTTTTAGGTTATTTTTTTAGGTTTTAAAAATGAAATTTGGTTTAAGGTTTTCATTAGTTTAGAGGTTTTTAGAGTAAGGTTTTAAGAATGAACTTAGGGTTTAGGTTATGGGTTAGATATTTTTTGTTGTGCATTGAGATTGTACCTTGTGCTCAAAGTAGTGTATGAAAATTAGATGAAAACAGTGAAAAATGAGCTTATTTGAATTCATGCTTCATGATTTTGTACATTATGCATTAAGGACTTGTACATTGATTTAGAAGGAAAATATATTTCAAATGTTGTGCATTATACACTTGTACACATGCTTTGAATACTTGCACATTTAGTTTATATGTATACATTACATATAATTAGGGTTTTGATATAAACATTTAACGTTGAAAGCCCGTTTTGATAAAATGTTGTAAATGTTATGTTAAATAGGTAATGTACTTGGTAAAATGATATTAAGATATAGACTTAACATATTAGGATGTTTACATGATATAAACCTAGATATAGATGGCATTTGTGGAGGTTGTGTGAGCTCGTTTACATTAAGATATTGCAAGTTACTTGCATAATGAGATAAAGCAAAAAAATATCCCGTTAAAACTGGTGTAATATATATAATAGATGGATATTATAGTGCATCTAATTTAATAGATGGATAATTACATTGATGAAAATTACGGGTTGTTATACATTGCTACGCAAAGAAGTCTTGATGACTTAGAAGCTCAGCAGAATGTGGAAAGAGTACAAGAGCACTTGGTGGATGAAGAACTTGAACAACTTCTGGAAGGAAATGAGAATGTGGATACGGATGCGTTCATGGTTGAAGTTCTAAACAGTCAAGAAGATCCCGGTACTAGGATAGATCCCATGAGTGATAAGGAAAGTCTAGAGGTAAAGAAAAGTGTTGACGTGTTGATTATTCATGATGATGAATAGGAGGAAGGGTCAGTTGGAGATAAGTTTGAGTTAAAAAGGAGAGAAATGGGAAAGGGAACAGAGGAGTCTAAGGATACATGATAATGCTCCAAATATACATATAATATCCCTTGTAAATATGTAAATTATCTATATAAATATATTAAATATCACATGTCTAGATACTTATTTGAATAAAAGTTGTTTCAGGACCGAAGAACGCAAAAAGGACTAAAAACGGTAAAGATGTCCACTAAATACGCTAATGATCGTTAAAGGAAAGATCTAGAAGAGATATAAATGAAGTATTAAATGAAATGGAGCCAAGTGCGACGCACATATTAGGATGTGCGGCGTACTTATAGTCAGGGAGAAAGAAATAAATGCTTAAGCCAAGTACGGCACCCTTCTTAGGAAGTGCGGCGCACTTGCTGCTGCAGTTACACAAATCATTAAAATCATGAATTGAAGATGAGACCTTTCACTTCCCCTGAACTCATGACCTGAGGTGATCTTTGTACTATAAATTGGAGCTTATTCTTAGGGTTTCACACACACAACAACACTATAATACTTAGAATCAAAGTTAGGAACAAGATTTTAGGAATTTGGTCGAACTTGCACCTAAGTTCCTCTAATTCCAGGTTGTAATTCATCAAGAAGGATTAGGTAAAGTTGTAATTTGAAGCTATAAGTTGTTGTGACAGAGTTGTTCATAGTTTTTGGGTTTTACTTTGTTATAATACAAGTTTCGTGGGAAAGTTCTTGTGAAGTCATCAATCTTCGCTTGTGAAGTTGGTATAAACCTTATTTCCCTTCTTTAATAAGATGTTTTCTGAGTTTATCATGCTTGTTATGTGTCTCATTAAAATCAATATGGAGTAGTCAGTTTAAACACTAACGATTTTGGCAATAACAATCTTAAACTTGATATTTGAATACTTGGATCTTTGTTAATCGCTTGATCTTTCATAAAAATTGGATATAGGTCGAAAGACTCCTTCTTTATGCTTGATTTCGAGTTGTTTGTCTATGAATGAGTCGGTATTAGCTTTGTGAGAATTAGCTAATAAAACAATTATCAACCCAAGTAAGAAAATGTTTAAGGCTCAATCTTATGTCTAACGAACCTGATTGAGCAAGTTTATCATCATTATTTCCAAACGTGAATCAATCTTAAAGCATTTTTCATAATAACGATTAAAGGCCGAAAGGACTCTTTATTATGTAAAATAGATAATCGTTTAAATAACTACCCATTTATGCTTCAAGTTATGTGTTCGTTATTATTTAAATGTTTATCATCTTTGCTCTCATCCCCAAATAAACATATGTTTTAATCATTTGAAATACAAATCATGCCCTTTTATCTTTAGATTCGTGACAAGTTTAAAGATATTCACAGTGCAAAACTTGTTAACTTTTTAAGAAACACCAATCTCATGGAACGGCCTGGTCTTACCCTAAATCTGTACTACATACGGGGGTTATACTTTACCCGTATGTTGATTTGAAATTCGGTAAAAACTAGTTTATAAGTTTAAAGCTTTTGCAACACATCAAAGTTTTTGGCGCCGTTGCCAGGGATTGACTTGTTCCTTGTTAAGTTTTTTACTGTTTTGCATAAATTTTACCACCCCACCGTACAGTTTTCTGGCAAACTGACCTTTAAAATCATTTGTACTACAGAAAGTACGGCGCACATACAAAATTGTGCGTCGGTTTTTCTAGGAAACACAGAAAGTACGCCGCACTTCCTGAAGAATTTTGACCAAAAGAGATTGTTTCAAATCAAAACCCAAAAACCAACCCTTTTTGCCAATGTTTAAATTTGCTTCTGAAGACATGGGGAGAGATAAAAATGGATAGCTGAAGATGTCAAAATTATCAAAGATCAGATCAAGATTTGACAGAGTGTTTGGATATATCCTCCTGGTCTACAAAATGTTTACACTAAAGAAACATGAAGTTAAACAAGTACAACAATCATGTTTAGGGGAGGATTATTTGGAATTATGCATTCTTAACTTAGTACCGTTAGTTATATTAGTTAGTACTGCTAATTGTAATTTATACTAACAGTACAAAATGTTAGTACTGATCAGATAGTTAGTATTGTTAGTATAAAATAGTTAGTACCGTTTATGAGATATGCATGAGATATCTTAAGAAAGGATATGCATGATCTTTATACGCGTTTTGTAAAGCCTATTAGGGTTTCCTTAGTCTATAAAAGGAACCCTAGGCATAGTTAGTAGATATAGTTCTACATAGATCAATAGAGATCGATTAGCAATCATAGTCTTTGTAATTTGTAACCTAGGCAGATTTAAGTGATAATATAAAGTTCTTTTGTGATTCTTAATATTGTTCTTTTTAGCATTATTGATTAGTTTCCGCATAATCAATAGTGTTCAAATCAGTGTTTCATTATTGTTGCTTTAGAATTATCTAAAGGAACAAACCCTTTACAAGCTAAAGGTTAAGATCTATTCAGAAAATGATCCAACACTACTTCAGAATATTTTTCTGAGTTTTCTTTGTAGCAGAATTACCTCCATATCTGTTCATAATAGCCTGCATCGGTGTCTTAGCATCCTTGTATGAGTTGAACTTTAATTGATGCTTATTAGGTAAGGCCATCAACAAAGTGCTCCTTGCCTTCAATTTTGCCCTTCTTTGTGTCTTCTCTTCAACACTTGTAGGAGGGATAACAGTCTCCTTATCATCAACATTTTTTGTTACTATGGGTGCATTACCATTTTCTACAATCTCCCATAGAGTGTAATCAATGCACTATAGGTACTGCTCCATCCTCATCTTCTAGAGATCATACTCACCAGGTTAGAGTATGGGTAGCTTGATGGTTTGAGTAGATTGAGAGTCCATTGCTTCTTGAAAAAGTAGATCTTATGTGTAGTAAAGTTTATTCTTATTCAAAGCTTCTCACAAGCTCTAATACCACTTGTTGATCCCAATAGAATAGATCTTGCTTAGCTTGTATAAGCCTAAGTTGTATTGAATAAATCCAAAACAACTATGATAGAAAACTTTGATTGTGAATATTAAAGACTATGCGGAATCTAGTCAATGATACTAAGAAGAATTTTAATGAAACAGTAATTTATAAAATCAATAACAAAACAATTTACCAAACTTTCAGCCTCAATATAATACGAACACTATTAATAGTGTTAGGTTACAAAACTTTGAAGCTGCGAATAGATTGACAGAATAATGAAAGATATCAATCTCTATGCCCTAGGACCTACTTTTATACACCAAGGAGTCCTAACTGGCTTATAATATTTTCTTAAGTTATCATGATCTCCTAAATAAATAACTTATACGTATCTTTTACAAAAATATCTAATACATATCACATAAACAATCTTTATCCATTAGTAGTTGTAACTCTGTCAGCAGTTGTAACTTTATACCAGCAGCATTAACTCTAAACACTAGTAGTAGTAACTTATACACCAGCAGCATTAACTGTGTACAAGCAGTAGTAACTACTTAGAATATTTTCTTCATTCTCCCCTAGCAGTACTAACTTTACTCTAGCAATACTAACTTTACTCTAGCAGTACTAACATATACTAGCAGTTCTAAGTTACACTAGCAGTACTAAGTTTATAGTGGCAGTACTAACTACTTAGAGTATTTTCACAATCTTTGTGCTAGCAGTAGTAACACTAACCTTTCTTCTTGAGAAGCACTAACTTTGATAAGAGCAGCAATAATTCCAAACAGCCTTATGAAGCTTTTAATCCCAACAAACATCTCATGTATAACGATATCATCTCGACTCCTCCGTTGAACATCTCATGTATAACGATACCATCTCGACTCCTCCATTGAACATCTCATGTATAACGGTAGCATCTCGACTCATCCGTTAAACATCACATGTATAATGATAACATCTCGACTTATTCGTTGAACATCTCATGTATAACGATACCATCTCGACTAATTCGTTGAACATCTCATGTATAAAGATAGCATCTTGACCCATCCGTTGAACATCACATGTATAACAATAGCATCTCGACCCATCCGTTGAACATCTCAGGTATAACAATACCATCCTGACTTATCCATTGAACATCTCATGTATAATGATATCATCTAGACTCATCCTTTGAACAACTCATATATAAAGATACCATCTCGACTCATCCGCTGAACATCTCATGTATAATAATACCATCTCATGTATAACGATACCATCTTGACTCCTCCGTTGAACATCTCATGTACAACAATAGCATCTCGGCTCATCCATCGAAAATTAATGACATCAAATATGGTTTATTTATATCATCATTTATCCCATGTAATTAACCTATTTTGTATGATTATTGCAAAGAATTGTTACTTAATCATTTGTATTTAAGAATTGCACTAATTATAGAGTACTTAGTGAAACTTGACTAAAAGGCACGCATTCTGGAGCTTAAACGAAGATATTTTGAAGATTACTATTCTGACAACCAATACGCCGTATCCATCAAGGAAGATACGACATATCTGTGCCTACATTTCACACATAACCATGAAGGATTAAAGAGCTATACGCCGTATCCGGGAACCTCTATACGCCGTATCCAAGGTTTATTATACATGAAGATTCTGGAAGATATCAACCATGGTCCTTACTTTAAGAAATTCCCAATACGCCATTTCCCAAATCGCTCGATACGGCGTATCGACCAGTTTCCAGATGCTAAAAATAGAAGACCCTAAACTCAGTTTTAGGTATGCAAGTGAATCCCTAAACCACCAAGTTGACCAAGAGACGAATAAAAGAGCCTAGAAGGTTAGAAACGAGTCTAAAGATCATAGGAAAACTCTTGTAATCTTCGCGTAACCCAATACACGTTCGGTTAAGGTTTCTTTTCTTTAATCGTTCATATATGAAACTGTGTGTATTTTTACAATAACTATCGGCTGATACCTTTAGGTATCAGCCATGTTTATGAAGATTTAATGTTTGGTTTGTTTATATCGATTGCTTAATTTATCGTTGATTGTTGATTATGTTTATCGCATGATACTCATTTATGTGCTTTAATATGCGTTCAATCCGTATCTAAGGATATCGCCTGTAGCTTAACTAGATATCGGATAGTTCTCATAAGTATGCAATCTAACTTTCAATTGGGTCTAGTACTACATATTTAATGCGCTGCAACTTTGGTGTTGTCTGGGCATAGGCTAAGAGTCTAGGATAGCTCTCCATATTGCAATTTATATATCTAGAATCATAGGATCACAAATATTGAACTATCCTTACCTTTAGTTTAGTGAGCTTAGTTGAGCCATAAGGTGACCTTGTAATCAACGAGTACATTCTTATTCCATTGGTAAGGACTCAGACAGTGGACTACTAGTATATAAAGAGTCGTTAAGCAGTAAATGGGTAAAGTCTCCATGAGATAGGGTTTAGTAAGAGCACCATTATTAATCTCCTAAGGAAGATTATAATCAACAAATGCTTACTTTATGCGGATGCGTCTAATTGTGTAACACCCCCTTATTTGACATATAGTAGCAGAAGCTAATGTGGGGTATCACTTCATGAATCAACAGTCATAATCATAGAAAACGACTCAAAAGAGACATTTTGGAAAATTTAGTTATCATTCATTATTATATCAGAGTTTTACAAAAGAGGTCCCAAAATACATTGAAAACATAAAAGTTGAATGATAACAAATTTGGACGTCCTCAAATCCAAAGCCACTCCGTGCCATAGTTGCTCAATTACCTGAGATAAACATGCTAAAAGGATCAACATAAAGGTTGAGTGAGATTCACAATGTTTGCAATATAATAGTTGAATACAAGTCATCATAAGTGGTAATAATTGCAACGAATTCAATTATCATGGAAAACAATATTATTTCCCTAAGCTCATGCAACCAAACATTAACATCCGAAGTCAATTTAACAACTTGAAGGAACAACTGTCCTTAAGGAAAGGTAACATGCCAAAGCTATCCTTTGTTCTCAAATATAGTGCGTTTGGTTACCCCATGTACGGGTACACCAACGGGAGTCGTCATTCCCAATAGATCTATCCACAATATTCACATTCACTTACAAGTGACTAATGGTTCATGATTAAGAAATATTGGCAGTGAAGGTAAACTTAGGCAATAATATATCAAGATAGCATACAGTTGGAAAAATACTTGTATTCGTGGTTTATAGCATGTATCCCCCCACGGGGTTTAGAAAGCATGTAAAGGTGGGACTATGAACTCACCTTATCAAGGTAGTTGATTGATTTGAAATTTATTCTAAATGACAGTAAACAGCCTCGTCACGCAACCTGGGGTAATATGTCAAGTCTTAGTTTGATTGTTGATATTACAAACTTTATTTCATAAAGTTTAATGGTTTTTGGTTTGATAACTTGTGAAAATATCGTATCACTATTTAGGCTATCATAATTCAGAGGTCATGTAGTAAATGTTTGAGAAGCTAGGACACTTTAAATTGTAAATCTAGCAACTCGTCAAAATGTCTACCCAAATGAAACCCCTGACATGAAACTCCCTAGTAACGTGATACGTTATAGATTAAATAATAAGATTTTATCTTTTTAAGTTTCTTCCAAAGCTAGCGGATGATAAATTATGTTAAATATATAACATAGTTGATTTTATAGTGTTTCGATCGATGAATGATAACGACAAATGTGTCAGGTTTTAATAAAATCGAGTCTTATAATAATTAAATATATTTTTATAATTAATATAAAAATATTACATTTTATACCTTTAAGAATATGAAAATAACAATATATACCCTTGGTAGTTGGTATATATATTAGTTTACAACTTAAACCTTTTATATATAATTCTAAAACATTCAAACCTTAACTTAGAAAGTTGGCAAAACAAACCCCTGAAGTTTAACTTTAGGATAATTACATTTTTGGCCTGAAAGTTTAATAAGTTTTTAAAGTTACAATATATACCCTTATGCATGAAATGTTTTGTGTTTTTAGTCCAAATTCCATAATCTTTGTATTTTTGAAATCCAAAATCATTTAGCAGCTTATAGGGTATTACTATAAGCTAAAATAAGTAAGTTTTACAAGCTTGTAGCTTATCAAAAGAGCTTATTAGCTTAAAAATCTAAAACGGGTTTGTTTGGTTTAAAAAGATTAACCCGATGGGTTTAAGGCTTTTAGATTAGTTTTTAAGCTTATAGAAATGATAAATGAGCTTATTGAAATAGCTTATTATAACAGCTTATGGCTTATAGCTTGTTAGATACACGAAAAGAGCTTTTTAGGGTTTTTAGAGTATGTTTGGTTTAGGAAAACCAAATGAGTAAGCTTTATGATTCAAGGGCTGATTTCTTGAGATCATAAGGATATATAGGAGCTGATGTATAATCTAAAACAATACAAGAGCTTATAGAATAAGGTGAAGACTTACAAAAGCTTAAATGGGTCAAAATTGATGAAATGGGTCAAACACTTTAAGTTATGAATCAAAGACTCCTTTCTTCATAAATCTTGGCTTCTACTTAGTTTAAACATTCTTTATTCTCTTCTATAGGATGGCTAGAATATGATTTTAAGGTAGTATGAAGTTTTGATGGTGAATTGAAAGTGTACGTATATATGCGTGTATATATAGTGTAAAGAAAAGAGTGGTGCCCAAGTTTACATGGAGTAGGGACCAAGTTTACTTGGAGTAGTGTCTAAGGGTTTTGCTTGGAGTCCAAGGTGGTGATAGAGGTGGCAGGGTGCTAGCTAGGTGGTAACTAGTAGGCTAGCAAGTAGGTGAGTCATGGTGGTGCTTAGCAAGGTAGTAGGCAAGGTGGTGAATCATGGTGGTGCTTAGCAAGGTAGTAGGCAAGGTGGTGAATCATGGTGGTGCTTATCAAGGTAGTAGGGAAGGTAGTGAATCATGGAGAAGGGTGGTTGCTTGGTTTAAACTTGGTTCGAGCTAGTTAAGGGGTGATGAGCTCATTAGGGTTTCGGGTTAGGGTTTTAGGCTTTTGGATGAGCTATGGGCTGAAATGGAGGGTAACTATAGTTCATATGTGGTGTATTGGAGTGTTGTAAGTTGTGTTTAAAAGGTGGTATGAAATGCCTTAGAAAAATAGAGGGAAATGTGAAATTTGAATACTATGCATTGTCGGTTTGTACATTGAGTTTAAATGAGTTATACTAGGGTTTAGGAGGGAAAAGATATTCAATTATTATGTATTGTAACCTTGTACACATGCCTTATTAGATTGTACTTTTTTATTGTATGTAAACTTTACATGAAATCAGGGTTTACTTATAAACGTTAACGTTTGATAATATTTTTGTTATAACGGGGCATATACAAAGTACGTTAAATTAGTTATGAGTATGGTTTCAATGATGATTAAAACATATTGCTTAACATATTATAATGTTTACTTGCTATAAACATTAATGAAATTAGCATTGGAAGGTTGCGTGAGCATGTTTACTTTGTAATGTAAGTTACGTTACATTATGGATGGAATAAAGCAAAAATCTTTCCATGAAAATGGTTGTACTTAATTTAATAAGTAGATATTTGTAACACCCCCAAAATCACAACAACGCAGCGGAATACCACTTGGGGTGCTACTTCATAGTTCATACACACAAGTTACAGAAAACGACCTCAAAAGAGACGTTTAATAAAATGTCACATTCGGTTTAAAATTTCAGAGTAAAATTAGGTCCCAATAATTTATAATTTAACAAGATACATTGAGTTCAAGTGACCTCATTTGTTTATTAAAATAGAAAACATTTATCAGATTGTGAGTAAAACCTAGTCCTTATAGTTATGATATCCACGCGTCTCGAATGCTCCCAATGCTCAGCTAGCAAGATAATAACCTGAGAAAATACATGCAAAAACATCAACAATAATGTTGGTGAATTCATAGGTTTTTAGCAAAAACCACATTGAAATAATTCAAATGATATTTCCTTAAGAAAAGTAGCGTTAAAAACTTCTAAGCATTATTTCCAAAAATCCTATATATAGGGGGATTTTCAATAATAAAGTAATATTTAGTAATGGACTCAAGCTTCTAGTTCAAAACAACCATAAATACCATTTTTCAAGTGTAGTTGCATAAATACCATATTCCACATTATCGCAATGAGCCCATGACCACCCCCCCCCCCCCCCCCACCCCGACGCCTTGACACGGCATATATCTTTTCATATTGCTACAAATATTTTTGCCCCATACAAGGTACAATTGCCAGATACCTACCTCTCAATACAAATAAGTCCTAAAACCAGGGTGTTCATGTTATTCAACTGATCCATACCCTCAGACGGGGTTGTCAACCCAATAGATCTATTTAATGTATTAGCGCTTCCCCCACTATAGGGCAAATTAATGGTTCAAATCTGGGGACTTTTGGCAATATCTACTCATGCGAATAATCTCATAATCGGGACAGCATACTCTTCAGCACTTGATGTCAATTTTTAAAAAAGTAATGGTTTCAAAACTCAGTTTTGTAAATAGATAAATCAATGTTATCAAAACATTTAGAAAGGCTATTCCTATCTTCAAATAATTCCATTGGTTAAAACCACATAATTTATCAACATGTATCCATATCATGCGTATAAGCAAGCCAAAAGCTTTAGTGAAAACAATTTCATGTATCGCTTAAGTAGTAAAAAGCAAACATTTTTACTTAGTATAACAAGCATGTAGTCACTCACTCAGAAAAATTGTTACGAAAACCATTAAATGAGCAAAGGCTGGGGCTATGAACTCACCGCGTATAGATGAGAGAGAGCAATCCGAGAGAAATTCAATAACCAAACGAGAAGACTCCAATAAAATTGTCTAGGTCCTACATTCAATATGTCGCGACATTATATTATAAAGTTTTCCAAGAATTATGTATATGTTAATTCAATTAACTAGAGTTTACAAAAATTCATGAATGTGCTAACATCCGAGTGGGTCAAAAAACTAATGTCTTTTTTATTCCATATGGATGTATTCAACCTGAGAAATACTCCATTATGAATATACTAAGTTTCTTATATTATATTTTTGTTTGCTTTGGCGTTTCTATACGCTTTTATGTCTCATCAAAAGTCGTAAAATCTCTACATTCTGATTTGACTAGTTTGATGGTTCACATATCTATAATCCTGTAAATGATATGAAAATGGGTTTTCATCCTAGATTGGTCCTATGAGTTTGTTTACAGACTTTAAGCAATCAACCCATACCATTTACCGATCACGGGATATGGTTTTTTACTATCTATAACGCAAAACCTAGAATTGTTAACTGAATTTTTAATGTTTACGGTTTTGCGCCTTAAATTACATTTCTATTATAGAATTTTTCATTGAATCACAAAAGAGGTGAAAGCTTCCTATATTATCTAGGGATTAGGACCATGTTTTAATACTCAACCACTCTGTACAAACCTGGAGGCAAAAACAAGTTTCCTCTACAACTGGCTCCAGATTTGCCCTTTTATGTAAAAAGGTCATATCTCCCTCATCCGGTAATCGTACATAACGTTCCCAATTGTCACATGTTACCCATAAGACCTCTATATATATCCAACCATGTCTCTTTTTTTTACAGCCCTAAGCCAAATTTTTGATAAAATCCCCACGTTTTCCTACTGATCTGGAAACAAGTCCCTAATTCTACCAAAATATTCACTGGATATTTCTTGGTTTTTCCGTTATTAGTCATAATCCTAAAACTAATAATTAGTAATGAATGTGTGGCCAATTTGCTGGAGCTTCTATAAGATGTCTTGCATTGACCCAAGCTTTAAACCTAAGCATTTGGTTCAAAAGAACCCTGACATTAACTTGCTTCCTAATTCCAATGTCCTGAATTGACCCTATGGTCGTATTTTGACAATTTATCCCTATAAGGAGGAGAATTGGTTTGTGCAGCCTATTTACCACATGAGCCCTAAGAGTCTAAATTTTCCAAATATAAATTATATCAGTAGGCACAGGACCAAAAATTTTGAGTAAATGGGGCGAAAACCTGCTGTCCCCAAACAGTCCTAGCATAATCCGTCCCTACTATTTTAAAACTCATTCTAAAATTATCATCATCAGCAAGGCTTCTAATCATCGCCCTATACACATTCCCTTACACCTATAACATACTTTTAAATCAAACCAATGATTCACAAGATCAAGCATGCATGCTTAAAAATGACCATCATTCAACACATGTATGAACACTAGAATAATTAATTGAAGTATGAATAATTTAGGGAACTTACAACACAAGAATAATAGTAGAAAACTCCAACACATAAAACCCTATGATGGGTTGAGGGGCTACGAACCCAAGGGAGCAAGAACCCAAAAACTTTTCCTTGATTTTTATTTAGCAATCATTCCATTGAACCCCTTATTGCTTCTTTTATATCAAGAATCCTTAAATCTTTACAAATGGTAGATCTTATCAGAATCAAGGTTTATGTAACATGATGCAATGGTTGTTATTATCATTGAGGAACAATTAGGGTTTATAAATAGTGTTGTATTAAGGTGGAAAAGGAGTAGATTTAATGGGGTTTTGAAGATCAATTGGAGGGTTTTGGTGGGTTAGGCGTCGAAACAGGAAGAAAGAAAAGGGAAGAAGAATTTTTTTTTTTGTCTGTGTTTTGCATTTTCAGAAGTGTGTGGGTGTCGAGACTTATATTTAATAAAGATATTGGGTTGGGTCTTGGGCCTAATTTAGCTTGGTGCGGTTAAAGTTAATGGTTTAAATAAATTAAGGGTTTATGGTTTGGGGCCTGTGGACGGTTTAAATGCAAAAAAGGAGGGAGTGGGTTTCGGCCCACTCTTTCCTAACTAATAATACCTATAAGTCTCGGGCCCTTAAAAATTTTTAGTCCGCACTTTTTCCCTAAAACTCTAAATCTAACTCGGTTGAACATGTAAACTTTTAAAATAAAATTTTTATATATATAAAATATAATTGGCGTTTGATGGCCCAAAATTACGAAGTCGTGGATTTCTCGTTTGCTCAAAAACGGTTTAAAATTTTAACGCATAGCATTTTTCTTCAATTCCGAATGTTTTTCTCCACAAAATCGACAAAATTATTATTAATGAAAATTTCTATTAATTTAGAAATAAATATATAATCACAATAAATAATGTCCTTAAATTCGTGGGTTTCTTACAGTATCCCACCCCTTTAGGGAGCGACGTCCCAGCGCTCAATTCGTCTTAATCGTCGAATGTTACTTACGATGCGTTGTCGTGGATATTACACAAGCCAATCGTCGAGGGTTTTCACAAAGATAATAATATATAGATCAAGCTCAAGGCAGTCGATACAAATTCGGATAAATCCTTGTACTCATTATGAGTTGAAAGGAGTTCATAGCCCCCCCAAAAGGATGATTCGCACAATGAGAAACACACTCCAGTTCGGATATTCAATTAAGCCCACTCATTTATAATTAGATTACTTACAAAAAAGTGGCGTTTCCCAATCCTTTGTTGTAATAGTATGAACTTTTAAACTTATGGTTCGGTGGTTTTTAATATCCTTATTCAAATGGAAGAAGGTCCCAATTCATATCAATAAGACGATTTTAAATAATCATACTTATAGCATGGCGACACAAAAACAATGTCAAAAACTAGGACACAAATGCACTACTTTATATAAAAGGGGAAATGTATATTTGACGGCCATGATCCTTCAAATCATAACAAGGAAGTGACGAAAATTGTAAGGACATACTAATTGAATCTGTTGATTCTAACGAAATTACGAAATACAATCTACAACCCACCGTTGATTCAAAAGAATTCCAGTAATCAAGCAAACATCCAAACATCCGCTATTCAAAAGAATGCAGATTATTAAGAGATCCTAGAAACGTTCACTTAATAATTGATAGAACCCTCGATCGGGTGACAAGCTTATGTCGTTATCCCATCAAACTGAATGTCTTTTAATACCTATAGGTTACCAAGAAATATTGCGTTTTAAAAGCATTAAGGAGGGTGTTCAAACTCGCGCGGTTGAACAACAAAATAACTAAAGGATTTGACAAAATACACCAAAATGCCAATATCATCAAAAGGAGCAAATGTAATTGTGCGTTAAATATTTCTGAGTATCACCACATCGCTCCTAAAAAATATGTAAAGTAGAAGTACTTATTATGGACGTACATTTGTATATACACACATGTATTAATTAATATCACATAACGTTTTTTTGCCATTGACCGACTTAATATAACTCTATATCTCAAAATCCAATTATTAGGGTACAAATACATGAGGTTTCGCTTCAAACAAGATGTAAACACTTAATTTACTAAGATTAAGTATAATTAACTCAAAGTGTTCAGGGTCATAAGTCAATAATTATTTGTTTTTACTCTCATAAGCACAAATCTGATAATTTATAAACGTTTTCCGTTCCACATTTTTTTTAGCTTATTTCCCATCTTTAAACTCGGTGTGACCCAAACGAAGCCCATGTTTAAGTTTATCTAATTCTATAGGTTTGATATGGAAAATAGGGCACTTAGGTATGAATTATTCTTGGTCATAAATTAATTTGAATTTATGGGCACTAATTGTAGTTATTTTAACCATTTTGGTCGTTACCATTCATACGGACATGTTTAGGCTCTCCCAAAGAAACAAATGGTACCTCACCCTTGTTGTACACTTCACCCATGTATAAACCCAATGATCCTCCAATTTCTAAACAATCCTATTTTAGGTCAAATAATCTGCGTCCTAGTAAATTTATGGGTTGCACTAAGTTCGTTTACCATGGTTTTGGTCTCTATCTCGACAATACAGGAAAGATGGTTGTCATTCCATCTAACTCTAAACTAGGACCTAAGGTATAATATATTCATTTATGTAAAATACAGTAGGTTTAAGCCAAATATTTTTCCCACATATAACACACCAATCATCTGCGTAACCTTTTGGACTAGTTTTACATATTTTAGACGTAACTAAATTATTCGGAGGAGTTACGGTTCATCCAATAGCCCCACTAATCATTGTTTGTACTTACCCAACAAAATAACCATGGGTTACTGTCTTAATGTGTTAAAATTTTGACATTATACAAATTTTACTCAAAAGTTCCAAATATAAACGTAAGTGACCGAAAATAGTCGACACTTATATACATTACTCTTATATATATATAGATGGCGGTGATCCCAAAGATAAGCGTAAGATATCAATAAGAAAGTATCCCATATACGTATGAGTATCCTTATATAATACTAGTATTAACTTTCGAAGGAGAAAATAAGAAACAAGAAGCACGCGATAATCGGAGTGGTCAATATATATATATATATATATATATATATATATATATAACCGACCGATATAAGGCAAATAGTATGACGTCATAAGATAGACGTAGGAGAGCGAAATCATAATCAATGATTATATACTAGTTATTCATGCAATAGCAATAAAAGTGCAAAAGAGAGCATATAAGTTACCTGGGAGCAAGCGCGCGCGAATATCAGACAATGGGGAAGGACTCTTAATTTTTTTTTTTCGAAAAGCGGTTATAGTTTAGGTTTTGAAAACGACCTAGTTCTCTATAACCTGTGCTCTGGTACCAATCTGTAACACCCCCAAAATCACAACAACGCAGCGGAATACCACTTGGGGTGCTACTTCATAGTTCATACACACAAGTTACAGAAAACGACCTCAAAAGAGACGTTTAATAAAATGTCACATTCGGTTTAAATAAATCAGAGTAAATTTAGGTCCCAACAATTTATTTTTAACAAGATTAAATGCAGTTCAACGTGACTCATTTGGATAATATAAGAAAACATTTATCGAATGTTGGAAGAATACCAATGTCTTATGATATGTAATCCTAGCGTCTGAATGTCCCAATGCTCAGCATAGCAAGATAATAACCTGAGAATAATACTGCAAAAAACGTCTTACAATAATGTGGTGAATTCATAGGTTTTTAGCATAATTCAGCAATTGAAATAATCAAATGATATTTCATTGAGTAAAAAGTAGCGTTAAACTTTCAAAGGCATTATTTCCAAAAATCAATGGGGATTTCAATATCAAGTATTATTTAGTAATGGACCACAAGGCTTCTAGTTCATCCAACATCTATACATCCAAGTGTATTTGCTAAATACCATATTTTCCACATTTATCGCCATGAGCCCATGACACGACGCCTGTCACGGCATATATCTTTTCATATGCTCACCAAAATTTTGCCCCATACATGGTACCAATGGCCAGAACCTACCTCTCTATACAAAACTCCTAAGACAGGTTGTTGTTCATGTTATTCAACTGCATCCTTACACTCATGACGGGGGTTGTCAACCCAAATAATTCTATTTAATATGCTATTACGCGCTTCCCCACACTATAGGGCAAATTAACGGTTCAAATTCTGGGGGACTTTTGGCAAATGTCTACTCATGCGAATTATCTCATAATCGGACAAGCAATACTCTTAAAGCTCTTGTGTCCAATTTAAAACAAGTAATGGTTTCAAAACTTTCGGTTTTGTAAATAGATATTCATGTTCTCAAAACATTATAGTAAGCAAATTACAATCTTCAATAATTCCAATGGTAAAAACCATTTATAACATGTTTCACCAAATCATGTTATAGAAAGCAAAAGCTTTAGTGAAAACAATTCATGTAACGCTTAAGTAGTAAAAAGAAATATTTTACTTAGTAAAACAAGCATGTATTCTCACCCCGAAAATAGTTACGAAAACCATTAAAAGAGCAAGGTGGGGCCTATGAAACTCTCCGCGTATAGAAGCGACGAGAGCTATCAGAGATAATCAAACCATCGAGAAGACTCCATGAAATTATCCAGGCACCTTACATCATATAGTCGCGGACATAATATTATAAAGTATTCCAAGAATTATGTTATAGTTATTCTAATAACTAGTTTTCAAAATACTATGACATGTGCTTACACGAGTCGGTGGCAAAACTAAAGTATTTTTAAATCATATGGTGTCTTATCTGATTAGATCATTCTCAATTTATGCATATTCTAAGTTACAGAGTTTAATTTATTTGTTTCGCTTATGCGTATCTATACGTTTTATGTCTCAACAAAGACGTAATATCTACATTCTGATTTGACTAGTTTTTATGGATTCCTAGCTCCTTATATCAGTAAAGCGTAAAAGATATGAACATGAGGTTTTCACCCCTAGAAAGGTCCTTAAGTTTAGTTTCCAGAACTTTAAGCCAATCAATCATACCATTTACCAATCCACGGGAAATAGATTTTTACTAACTATAACTCAAAACAGAATGTTAACTGAATTTTTACCGTTTACGGTTTCGGCCATAAATCCTATTCTATAATAGCTTTTACATTGAATCCAAAGATAGGTGAAAGATTATAATATCTAGTGATTAACCATGTTTTAAAACCTCAACCCACTATAAAAAACCTGGAGCAAAACAAGTTTCTCAACAGCAGCTCCAGATTTGACCTTCTAACCTAAAAAGGTCATATCTCCCTCATCCGGAATCGATACAAAAGCGTCCAATTCGCCACATGTACCTAAGACCTATATCTATCCAACCATGTCTTTTGTTTACAGACCCTAAGCCAAAAGTTTTGATAAAATCCCACGTTTTCCTACTGATCTGGAAACAGTCCCTAATTCTACCCAAAATTTTCACTGAATTTCTTGGTCTTGCCGTTTTAGTCATAAATCCTAAACTAAAATAGCAATGAATGTGAGGCCAAATGCTAGAGCTTCTATAAGATGTCTAGCATTGACCCAAGCTTTAAAACCTAAACTTTTAGTTCAAAAACCCTGACATTAACATGCTTTCTAATCGAATGTCCAGAATTGACCCATGATCGTATTTTGACCATATCTCCCTCATACGGAGGAATTGGTTGAGCATCCAATTTACCACATGATCCCCTAAGAGTCTATTTTCCAAATATCAAATTATATCAGTAGGCACAGGCCAAAAATTTTGAGGAAATGGGGCGACAACCTGCTGTCCCCAAAACAGTCCCTAGATAATCCTTCCAAACCTATTTTAAACTCATTCTAACCATTATCAATCATCATGCAAGGCTTCTAATCATCTCCCAAACACATCCCTTACACTATAACATAACTTTTAAATCAAACCAAAGATTCACAAGATCAAAGCATGCATGCTTAAAAAGACCATCATTCAACCACATGTATTAACACTAGAATCAATTAATTGAAGTATGAAAATTTAGGGACACTTACAACACCAAGAATAATAGTAGAAAATCAACACATAAACCCTATGATGGGTATAGGGGCTGCCGAACCCAAGGGAGCAAGAACCCAAACTTTTCCTTGATTTTTATTTAGCCAATCCTTCACAATTGAACCCTAATTGCTTCTTTTATAACAAGAATCCTTAAATCTTACAAATGGAAGATCTTCTAAGAATCAAAGGTTTAAGTAACTTGATGCATGGTTGTTATTATCATTGGGGAACAATTAGGGTTTATAATAGTGTTGATTTAAGGTGAAAAGGAGTAGATTTAATGGGGTTTTGAAGATCAATTGAGGGTTTTGGTGGGTTATGCGTCGAAACAGGAAGAAAGAAAAGGGAAGAAGAAATTTTTTTGTCTGTGTTTTGATTTTACAGAGTGTGTGTGTCGAGCCTTATATAAAAAGAATATTGGGTTTGGGTCTTGGGCCTAATTTAGCTAGTGGGTTAAGTTAAGTGGTTTAAAACATAAGGGTTTATGGTTTGGGGCCTATGGCCGGTTTAAAGCAAAAAGGGAGGAGTGGGTTTCGGCCCACTTCTTCCTAACTAATAATACCTATAAGTCTCGGGCCCTAAAACCTTTTCTAGTCCGACACTTTTTCCCTAAACTCAAAATCTAACTCGGTTGCACATGTAACTTTTAAAATAAAATTTTTATATAAATTAAAATATAATTGGCGTTTGAGGCCAAAATACGAAGTCGTTGATTTCTCGTTGCTCAAAAACGGTTAAATTTTAACGCATAGCACTTTTTCTTCAATTCCGATGATTTTCTCCAAAATCGACAAAATAATAAAATGGAAAATTTCCTATAATTTAGAAAATAAATATATAAGTCACAATAAATAATGACCTTAAATTCGGGTTCTTACAGTATCCACCCCTTTAGGGAGCGACGTCCCGACGCTCAATTCGTATTAATCGTCGAATGGTTACTTACGATGCGGTGAGGATATACACAAGCCATCGTCGAGGTTTTCAACAAAGATACTAATATCTTATCAAGCTCACGGCAGTCGATACAAATTCGGATAAATCCTTGTACACATTACGAGTTGAAAGGAGTTCATAGCCCAAAGGATGATTCGCACAATTGAGAACACACGCCATGTCGGATACACATAAGCCCACTCATTTATAATTTATTACTTACAAAAAGAGGCGTCCCAATCCTTGTAAGTAAGAACTTATAAACTTATGGTTCGGTGGTTTATAATTTCCTTATTCAAATGAAGAAGCGTCCCAATTCATTTCAATAAGACGATTATAAATCATCCTACTTAAGCATGGCCGACACAAAACACAATGTCAAAACAAGACCAAATGCTACATTAAATAAAAGGGAAATGTCTCTTTGACGGCATGATCCTTCAAAATCATAACAAGAAGTAACGAAAATAGTAAGACATTACTAATTGAATCTGTTGATTCTAACGAATGAAAATTGCATCTAATTTAATAGATGGATAATTACATTGATGAAAATTGTGGGTTGTTATAGTCTCCCAACCTTAAAGGAAATCTCGTCCCGAGATTTAGTTCATGCTAGAGTAATGTTTAGAAATAAATGTGGATACTTGGCATGAATTTGATCTTCGCGTCCCACGTAAATTCTGGTCCTCTTTTAGAGTTCCATCTTACTTTGACTATAGGGATACGACTTTGTCTTAGTTTCTTGACTTCTCGATCCATAATTTCTATTGGTTCTTCCACAAAGTTGAGTTTGTTATCAAGCTGAAGCTCTTTCTTTGGAATGACGAGAGATTTGTCAGATAGGCATTTCTTTAAATTAGAAACGTGGAAAGTACTATGGACATTACTGAGTTCTTCAGGAAGCTCAAGTTTATATGCCACTGGGTTGACCCTTTTAAGGATCTTGAATGGTCCAATGTATCGGGGGTTAAGCTTTCCTCGCTTTCCGAATCAGATGACACCTTTCTGAGGTGACACTTTTAACATAACACGATCTCCAACTTAGAATTCCAAAGGCTTTAGCCTTACATTGGCATAATTTCTTTGCTGATCTCTTGCAGCTTGCAAGCGTTGTCGGATTTTTACTATCTATTCAGTGGTTTCATGGATTATCTCTGGTCCTGTGAGTTGGACATCTCCAACTTCGGCCCAGCAGACAGGTGATCGGCACTTTTGACCATAAAGTGCCTCAAATGGTGCTGCCTTAATACTGGAATGGTAACTGTTATTGTAAGAAAATTCTACCAGTGGTAAGTGTCTTTCCTAACCTTTTCCAAAATCTATAACACGGGCTCGAAGCATGTCTTCGAGTGTTTAGATGGTTCTTTCACTTTGTCCATCAATTTCGGGATGATATGCCATACTCATGTCTAATTGAGTACCCAAAGCATTCTACAATGACTGCCAGAATCTAGATGCGAAATGACTGTCACGATCCGAGATGATGAATATCGGCACTCCATGCTGTGAGACTATTTCCTTTATATATAACCTTGTAAGGGTTTCCATACTATCTGTTGCTCTGGTAGGGATGAAATGTGCTGATTAAGTAAGGCGATCTACAATGACCCAAATTGTGTCATGTCTGCTTGATGTTTTGGGTAGTTTTGTAACGAAGTCCATCGTTATTCTTTCCCATTTCCATGTAGGAATCTCTGGTTGTATCAGTAAGCCGGATGGCTTCTGACATTCTGCTTTAACTCTAGAGCATGTCAAACACTTGCCAACATATTCTGCGATGATTGCCTTCATGTTAGGCCACCAATAGAGTTTCTTTAGATCCTGATACATTTTGTCAGAACCTGGGTGGATGGAATATTTCGATTTATGGGATTCATGCATGATCAAGTCTCTCAAATTACCAAAGAGTGGTAACCAACTTCGATTCTTGATACATCGGGTTCCATCAGGACGTACTTCAAATGCTTTGTCCATTCCTCGTAGGTTCTCAGCTTTGATGTTCTCTTCTTTGATTGCCTCGGTTTGGGCTTCGAGGATTTGCGATGGTAATTTTGGGTGAAGGGTCATGACTAATGATCTAACTCGGAGTGGTTTGATTCGTTCCTTCCGGCTTAAGGCATCTGCTACAACATTTGCCTTTCCAGGATGGTAGCGAATCTTACAATCAATCGTAATTGCGTGCACAATTGCTAACCAACCGGCGTTGTACTCGTTTTCAACTCTTTCTGATCAAGGATATGCTGAAGACTTTTATGATCAGTAAACACAGTATACTTTATGCCATATAGATAGTGTCTCTAAATTTCAAGAGCAGACACTACTGCTCCTAATTCGAGATCATGTGTGGTGTAGTTCTCTTCATGAGGCTTGAGTTGTCGAAATGCATATGCAATAACTTTTTCTCTTTGCATTAACACTGCTCCCAGACCTTGATGTGATGCATCACAGTAAATGACAAAGTCATCGTTTCCTTCTGGTAATGCTAAGATTGGAGCTTCACACAATTTTTGTTTTAGCAGTTGGAAAACTGACTCTTGGTCTTCTCCCCAGATATACTTCTTGTTTTTCGGGGTCAATTCAGTCAAAGGCTTTACAATCTTCGAAAAACCTTCGATGAATCTTTGATATTAGCCGGAGATTCCTAAGAATTGGCGTACTTTTGTGGGTGTAGTAGGAGATGCCTAATTCTTAACTGCTTTAATCTTAGCGGGGTCAACGTAATTCCTGTGGACGATCAGTTTCATGCCCGGAGAATTGCATTGATACTGATCCATAATAGTCACATTTGGAGAAACTTGGTCATTATAATTCTCCTTTTTGAGTAATTCCAAGATTATTCTCAGGTGATCTGCGTGTCTTCTTTGTTACGGGAGTAGATAAGAATATCATCAATGAATACTATCACAAATTTATCCAAGTATGGTTTACACAACGATTCATAAGATCCATGAACACAACAGGCGCGTTAGTTAAACCAAAATGGCATTACTTGAAATTCATAGTGTCCGTAACGCGTTCTAAAAGCAGTCTTGGGAATATCTTCATCCCTTACTCTTAGTTGGTGATAGCCTGATCTTAAGTCAATTTTTAAGTAAGTACTCGAACCTTGAAGTTGATCAAATAAATCATCGATCCTTGGTAATGGGTAACGATTCTTCACAGTGAGTTTATTCAACTCCCGATAATCGATACACATTTTGAAAGATCTGTCTTTCTTTTTAACAAATAAGACAGGAGCTCCCTAGGGCGAAGTACTTGGTCGGATAAAACCTCAATCTGCTAACTCTTATAGTTGGTCAGATAGTTCCTGGCATTCTGAAGGAGCTAATCTGTAGTGGTGCGCTGCTACTAGTGCTTGATTCGTCACGAACGACTAGTCGAGTAATATAATATAGTAATCACGTCGGATAAAAATTACTTTAGAAAAAGTAATAATAGATCCTCCGGATGTCGTGTCCCAACGAGAGATGAATTTGAAATTTACGAAAATGTTTCCAATATAATGCTTGAATATCTTTTAATTTTTGGTTTTGATAAAACTAATGATAAAGATAAACTATTTTAATAATAACTATATAATACTAAATAATAAGCAAACTAATAATATGAAGATATAAAAAGAAACATGCTTGTCAAGTTAATGTAATATAGATTCTTAAGGGTGAAAATTTTAGATTTATGATGAATTAATATCCGTTTAATAAATTGCTTTCTCAAAACGTTGGCTTAATATTGAAAACAATTTTTTAACAAATTATTAATTACTAGTTTGATGCCTATTTAATCTTACGGCTTTTGCCCATTCGACTAAATAAAACTTTAAACTAAATAATTTTTACAAATTATTAATCACTAGTCACTTATTAAATTTCACACTTAATTCATTATTTACCAACTTACTTAACAAGCATATAACAAAACTACTCGCTAATAAGCATACCTACGCTAAAAAGCAACAAATAAAACAAAAATAATAATAATGAATAAGCTAAACATAATGAAATAAAATAGATAAAGAAAAGGGATTAGAAGTCACCGAATCAAAAATTACGGATAGAATGAACTCGAAAACATACTTCCAAACCAATTTTACATTAGTACTACAAAACTCATATACCCATACTCTCGTTAGTAGCTTTATAATCACCTCTTCGATCGCCACAAACTATTTTACTCTAGTTACTTAATAAAGGGATTTAAAAATAAGAACTCGAAAAAAGAAAAAAATAAAGTTTGCTAGAAAAAAAATGGTTTATTGATTGAAAAGAAACAAAACGTAAAACGACATGTAAGTTTTAAAATACTATTTTTAATGATATTTTATGATGATGACACATAATGTTAAAATCAATTACAGAAATAAAAAAACAAAACTTTGATCGGAACAAGCTTCAAAGATCTAGTGGTTTCATTACCATTAATCTCAACTGTAAATTTGATAGAAAAGAAATATAAAGAAATTACCCCTACTCTAATTCTAACTATCTACTCTACAATAAACAAGAAGTAACAAAAAAATGAAAAGATAAGTTATAATTGATCCCACGTCTGCTGCTACCCTCACCTTTTATATCTTTAAGCTGCGTTAATTGTAAGCAGTAGGACCTGATTTTGAAATTGGGCTTTACTTTGTTTTGGGCTTAGTCATATGTTTTCAATTTTGGACCAAGTAGATTGAATCTGGGCCAGCAATCATGCATTACTAAAGCTGCTGGGCTGCAACTATTCTTGGGCTGGGCTTGCAAAGAAGTGGGTTAGCCCGGCCCATTAAGTGGGTTACGGGCTGGCCCAATAAGATCCAAGGGCACCGTTAGACTTATTTTCTCAAGCTCTTTCCATTCCCGTGCTCGGTTTGGTCTGCTTTGCCTTTGTTTTTGTTTTTTTATTGAATATCTGTACCCGCAAGACACAAATCACAAAATACACATATACAATGCATTTTTATGTCATTTTCTTTCATTATTAGTCTTTTTAGCACGTTTTATTAGGTAAAAGGTATGTGTATTTAAGCACATACCAAAATCCCCCATACTAAGATATTGTCGTGTCCTCACGCAATGCCATAAGTAAACACTTTAGAAAGCCAAGAATCTCAATCCCCCTCGACTAATTACCTTGAAAAGTAGCTAAGTGTTCATCAAAGGGAAAAATCATTAGTTTTGAAAAGCCCCGTTTTGACCATTTTTTAAATATTTACACTAATTACCACACATATTTTTATATTTTCCTTTTTCTCATTTCTTTATACTTTTCTTTTTAGCAACAAACAAGAATGTTCGGACCTTCATTATTTTCATAACTTTTAGGGTCGCGGAATTAGAAGCACTTCAATCCTAAAATGCCCAAAAAGGATAAATTCATCGTCCCTGATTTTTCACTTGTCCCAAACCAAGCTTAAAAACAAAATCATCGTTAAATATAAGTTAAGATGCTAACACTACTCATACTTGTAACTTGTGAAACTTTTCGCTCTCGACAATTATTATATATTAATGGTGAATGTGCTTATTTCGAATTTCAACCATTGATCAACATTTTTGTAAAAGTTTCAAACAACCATTTTGGACCAGTCCCTTCTATCATAGGCTTAATCCTTTACAAAACTTTTACAAAAACACAAAGAGATATAGACAATTAATGATTCAGCATTCTAATACTTGAGACCAAGTATTGAAATCTGCCTGCATCAAAACCTTTTGTAAGAAGATCTGCAACATTTAAATCAGTATGAATTTTAACCACTTGTATTAACTTTTTAGTGTTTGCAACTTCTTTATAAAATGATGCCTAATCTCTATATGTTTTGTTTTAGAATGTTGAACAGGATTTTCAATAATGCAGATAGTACTGTTATTGTCAATATTAATGACAATGTTCATGAAATTGTACCTATAATCCAGCAATTGGTTTTGAATCCAGAGTACTTGTATAAGATATCAACCTGTTTACCAAAATCTAACATCCTCCAGTTTGTAGGACTTCAGATTCAAGAATTGCTCCAGCATAGTCACTATCAGTATAAGCAACCAGTTCAAATGGAGAATCTCTAGAATACCAAAGGCCTAAAGTTGGTTTGCCTTTCAAATATCTAAAAATCCTCTTGACTGCTAAGAGATGTGATGTCTTAGGAGTAACTTGAAATCTAGCACATGCACATACTGCAAACATGATATCTGGTCTAGATGCAGTGAGATACATCAAAGACCTAATCATAGATCTATAGAGATGTACATCAACATCATCAGCATCTCCATCCTTGACCAAAGGTTTTTCCAAATCAACAGGAGTTGAAGCAGACTTCACATCAGAGTAGTTGAATTTCTTCAAAATTTCAGCTACATATTTGTCCTGACTGATAAATATTCCATCTTCCTTCTGTTGTACTTGTAACCCTAGAAAGAAAGTTAGTTCTCCCATAGAACTCATCTGAAACTTATCTTTCATTAGCTTCTCAAAACCAGTACATAACTCCTTATTTGTTGAGCCAAAGATAATGTCATCTACAGACATATACAAAGTAAAAGAGCTACTTTTTGCTTCTTGATCAAATAATGTCAATCTATCCTTGCCCTGTTAAAACCCATTGCTTAACAAATAGTTACCAAAGTTTCCTATTATGCTCTAGGATGCTTGATGCAACCGAATAAAGTGCTTTTAACCACCTTGTATACTTTGTCTGGATGGTCATTGATCTTTTAAATCCCGGTGATGAGTAACATAGACTTCTTCCTCAATGGTTCCATATAAGAAAGCACTTTTTACATCCATTTGATATACTAGAAAACCCATAAAAGAAGCATAGGCCAAAAACAATCTTATTGCCTCAATTCTTGCCACAGGTGCAAACATTTCTTCATAATCAATACCTTCTTCTTGTGTATGACCCTGAGCAACTAACCTTGCTTTATTCCTAATCATAATTACCCTTTATTCTTTCTTGTTTCTAAAGACCATTTTGTTCCATTGCCCCTTCTTTCCTTTAGGGAGATCCACCAATATCCAAACTTTTTGTTGAAGTTTGAATTGAGAAGTTCTTCCTGTATTGCATCTACCAAGATGAATTAGATAGAGCTTTAGCTAGCAATGCTTGTTGTTTAATCTGTGATAGGAACAAGCATTATATCCAAGTATTAGGGTATCATGTGTTTTCTGTATACAATCACTGAGAAAGAAACCCCTTGTTTAGGAAGTAGGTTTTAACATTCTTTTTGTTTGAAAACAGTTGACTGCACTTTACCAATCACATTGTCAATTGGATGATCTTTATGTATTCTTGTATTGGGAGTGTTTGGAACAATATAGGAATTTGTAATGTTCCCCAAATCAACTTCTGGTTCTTCTTCAGTGCTGTCTTCTTCATTTGGACTAGCAGTACTAACTGATGGACCAACATCATTAAGTTCAAGACTACCAGTATTAACATCAGGACTGGCAGTATTAACTTGTTGCCCAACAACATTAACATCTTTAGAACTGCTATCATCTAAAAACCTTTCTTGTTCAGCATTCTCATTATTTAGACCATCTTCATCCTGCTTTTGAGCATCATCAGCAGTTTTTGGTTCACCATTATCAACATTCTCTGTAGGTGAATCAAAGTATGAAGTATCTTTCCAAATTGGCATCACAATGCACTCTTGACTGTTTTCTTCTGATGTACCTGCAGAGACATTAGAAATCTATACATTGCCTAACTGGGTTATAGTTCATAGATTGGAATTAGAGAGTAAATATTTAAACAGCCTTTTTGACCCTGTCCCTTCTATCATAGGATTATTCTCTAAAAACCTAATAATGTGCAAGTTTTCTTCTACCTATTGGTCCAAGTATTGTTATACCCTAAAAGCGTTACTACTCAAAGAGTATCAACAAAGAAACCTTTAATCACTTTTGCCACCAACTTGCCTTAAATATCCTATGTATTAAAGTAATAGTAAACATGACAACCAAATTGGTCTCATAAACTTAGAGTGGTTTAAAACCTCTAAAATGTTCCATAAGGTTGGTCTTGTTATGCGGGCTTAACTACTAAAACCCTATTTTGTACATTATACTAGCAGTAGAATACTGCTTCTGCCCAAATGATGGTAGGTAAACTTAGAGTCAGCTAACATTGTTCTAGCTAGCTCAATGAGGGTCATTATTCCGCCCTTCAGCTACACCTTTTTGATGAGGTGTCCTAAGTTACACTATATTCACTCGTAATACCCTTTTCTCTGCAAAAATCATCCCATAATTTGTCTTAAACTTATTAATTTATCTATTCTAATTTTGTTTACTTTCTTATCAATTTGTTTTCTATTTCTTTGATTAATGGACTTTAGGGTCTTACTTGGTTTCATCCTTAGTTGTTAAACAAAACCCTTGTAAATCTACTATATTCATCAGTGACTATAAGCTTATAATTCTTATGCATCAGCTACTCACAAAGGTTGGACCTAAACAAATCAATTTGTAGCATACAATAGGCTTAAGTAATAGGATTAGAACTTTGGACTTTTAAGTAGCTTATGTGTTGCTTCCTTTAAGAAAGCAACACAGGTTTGGTCATTTTCAAAACATTTTTGGTAGGTAAGTCCTTATCTAGATTATCCTTGACATAGCTTATGTATGGTTTTTAATAATCTAATATGACAAAGTCTTCTGTGCCAAACAAGCATTTGATTCTATAATGTAGCCTTTGACAGCAAGACAGGTCAAAACTTTCTTTAGAACATTGTTCTTCATATCAAAACTGTACATATTGTCTTTTCTAGGAACTTTAAGAAGTATCTGATTTTCATCAGCCAACTTAAAATTTGGAGACAAGGACAAGACATTCAGTATTGTTATAAAGGATATAGTTCTTTTTGTAATAATCTATGTGAGGAACTAAAAAGATTGAATATAACTCATTGACCAAAGTATACATCTTCAAAATCAAGAAGATAGCAGTCTTAAGAGTACCCTTTACCTGAAATATTTACCACCATATTGCACTCCTCCAATGAAAACATAACCTCTACCAAACTGGCGTAAAATCAGAGAGATAAGCTATGTTACAGTCAGTGCTTTGAGAATCCAGGTCAACAAATCCTTTATCATTCATGTTGTGGCTTGCCGCCACAAAGAATTTAAAGAAATCTAGATTTCTTTTGGGGACCAAAGCCATTACTGACTTGGTTTTGCCCACCATGTATCAAGGTAGTTATATCTGTTTTAAAGTGATGGTGCACTATTAGGTTTGATCAGGTCTACAAAACGCAACATGCTAAAGGCTTATCAACATTGAATCCATTTGCCCTGGTTTAGCATTAACTGATGTTCTATTTGACCCTAGCAGTATTAACAACTTTGGACCTGACAGTATTAACAAGTGTTCTGTATGACCTAGCAATATTAACTATTCTAGGTCTAACAGTATTAACCTTATGATTAAAATGCCTGTTAGTTAATGTTGGTTTCTTATAAAATGGCCTTTGGATAGTAGATTGTGCTGACTTGAAAAAAATGAGTTTTTGGTCTAGCACAATGCACTGTTGGTTTTGGGTGAGCAGTACTAAGAGGTTTTAGGCTAGTTCTCAGCAAAACTGCTCTTGGAGTCACATTTTTGTGGGTTCTATAGTGTGAGGTCTTGGCATAATAGTAATTATCCACCCTGTTGTAATTGTTCCCACTTACCACCTTTTTCTTTTGATGGTAAGTACAATTTCTCTGCACATGATTAAAGCTCCCACAAATAAAACAAGCCTTGTTATACATCACAAATTCACTACCAAGTTGATTGGACTTCTGACCAATCCAATTTCTAGATTCCCTCTAGGGCCTTTGTGATCTATACATCTCTGCATACCTAACTGACTTTTTAACTGGTTTTTCTATTTTAGCAGCAGTAGGAATAACAGTTTTCTTTTCAGGCTTAGTCTTAGACTCATCTTGTTCCTTCTAATCTGGACACACAAATCCTTCAATTATTGGACATCATTATTCTCCTAACTTTATTAGGTTCTTAATTCACTAACATTCCTACTTGTGTTAGACCACAACCTTCAAAAAAGTTACTTCTTTTACTGTGATTTGCTTGTTCTTTACAAAGACTTGTCAGAATTTTCCTTAGAATTATTCTGATACTTTTCACAAAATAACATTAGAATCTTTTTCTTACTTTTCTCAAGACCATAGGCCTTTTGAATTCAGGCTCTTTGGATTCATCAACATGACCAGAATAAGACATATTAGTTTGTTAGGTCTATTATAAAATATCTAAAGGATGAGGTGGAGGAACTGCACTATATTCCAACCTTTTTACTTTTGTCAGGTTATCTGACTTTATACAACTGATCTAAGTCTTTTGAGGCCTTATCAAATTTCTCAATTTTAAATTTAATGCCATCTTTTTCTTGCTTAACTTTTTCAAACACTGTTTTAAGCATATTAATTTCATATTGTTTGATTCATACTTCTCTTTAAAGGATAACACTTCTTCACTAAAAAGGTACCTATTCCTTCCTATTATGTGACAGTTGTGCTTCAACAGATATAGTCCTCTTTTATAAGTAGCTCTGCCTCAATAAGTAGCTGCTGTAAATTCAGTTTGATTAAGCTTAACAATCAAATCATCATACTATTTCTTAAGAGTTTCATAGTTTTTCAGACATATTTTAGAGCAAGTTTTATCAATGTATACCTCTAAGTCTGAAAATGCCATTATAGCCATGTTTGTCTGAACTTGTTCTTCTGCCATGTCACTTCAATCAAAACCTACACCATCTATAGCCAACATTACCATTGAAGATGTGTCTTCATTGTTTCCTTGCTTCCTAGTGTTGTCTTGATTTCTGAACTGATATTCCTTGCTTCTTGGTGCTCTACACTCCCTGGAAAAGTGTCCTAACTTATGACAGTTGTAACACTCCACCTTGGATTTATCATATCCAGCAGTGTCATTAGCATTAATAAAAATCTTCCTGCCTGTCCTCTGAAAGTACTTTTTTGCCCTCACACTTAGCAAAGAGAGCTGCCACTTCAAATCCATTGCTTCCAAATCATCTTCATGAATTTGCTCTAAGTCCTGGCGTAGGACATTAGAACCATTGGGATTTTCAACCATGAAAGCATACACAGTATTATCACTGACACTTGCAGTATAAACTTGTGGACAGTCAGCATTAACACTAGGGCTAGCAGCACTAACTTGTGGACTAGCAGTGTTAGCATCATTAGTACTGCTAGTGCTTGGTGCAGTCATGAAGGCCAAGTTTTGACCACCACTAGATGTACCAACAATTTTCTTTACCTTTTGTTCAACAATTTTGAAGTTGTTGTACAAATCATCTATGCTCATAGTCTCAACCTCAGGCTTATTCATCCAAACAACTACATGAGTGTTCCACTCAGGTGGTAAGCTGCTCAAAAATTTTAAGTTTAAGTCTTCTTGGGCAATGATCACACCCAAGATAGCAAGCCTACTGACTATCTTCTGAAGCCTATTGAAAATAGAGTCAAGAGACTCTGCACTTGATGCACTGAAATTCTCATACTGTTGCTTCAAGAGAGTTTTCTGAGTTTTCTTGGTAGCTGCATTACCTCCAAATCTTGTTTCAATGGCAGCAAACATAGATTTAGCATCTGGATACTGACTGAATGTTAGTTGATGTTCATTGGGAAGTGCCATGAGTAGCAAACCCCTAGCTTTGACATCATTCTTTTTATTTGTCTTCTCTTCAGCAGTTACAGGTATAGACATCTTTGTAACTGATGTGCCATTCTCCTGAGTTGTTTGAGGTACTGACACCCATGAATCACCATTTTCTATCACCTCCCAGAGTGCATAGTCTTGGATCTAGAAGTACTGCTTAATCCTTATAACCCATAACTCATACTTACCCAATTTGAGTATGGGAAGCTTTGCAGTAGGACCACTATTTATAGATTCAAGCTCCATGTCTTCTAGATCAAAGTTTCTTAAAGCAAAGCTCTGATACCACTTGTTGATCCCAAACCTAGATCGATTCCTTAGGTTGTCTAAGGTTAAATTACCTTGGATAAATCCAAAATAACTTGTTGTAGAAACTTTGTATGTATATTAAAGTGTATGCGGAATCTACACCTTAATACTCTAGAAGTAAAATCAATGAAACAGTAATCTTTAACAAACAAAGATATAACCAAACGCTCCAATATTATTAGATCAATAATACGAGTACTCTTAACTTAGTACTAGGGTTTACAACCTTGAAGCTTTTCTCTTAATCGACTTTGACAACTATGAAGACTTATATGCAAAACTGATGATGATGTGATATCTCAACTAATGCCCTAGAGCCTCCTTTTATAGACTAAGGAGTCCTAGTCGGCTTACAATACATTCCTAAGATATCTTAATCTTTTCTAAACATAAACGTAATCTTCTAAATAAATACATTATGTATATCTTGTACATAAATATCTCAATACTTATCTTCACAAGTATTCTTGTTCTCCAAACAATCTTTATCTCTTTAATTCGTCTTTATCCTCTTGACAGTAGAAAGTCTTCAAACAGTTGTAATCCTTTCACCAGCAGCACTAATAAACATAAGCAGTAGTAACATTAGTACTAGCAGTACTAATATATACTAACAGTAGTAACTTGTACTAGCAGTCTTAACATTTACTACCAGTACTAACTACTTAGCATAATTTCTATTATGTACCTGAGCAGTAGTAACTTCTAAGAATCCATGAAGTCTTTTAAGTCCCAACAGGGATAAACTTCGAACTGCTTTCATTACCCGATTCTTTCCCCTGGCTCTTTTTGACCGACTCCTCGGTGAAATCCGTGCCTTTTCTCAACATGAAAACGAATCTCTAACCGATGCTTGGCTTCGTATGAAAGAAATGCTCTGAAATTTCCATGGTCATAACCTTTCCAAAGGTAATATTATCAAAATCTTCTATCATGGTCTCAACGAAATAACTCAAGAGGTTCTGAATATCGCAGCTGGTGGTATTTCCTTTATAAAATACCAAATAAAGCTTATCAGCTTCTCAAAGATAAATTCTTACTCAAGCTCGATTAGGCTAAAAATTATAAGTCCAAAACATCTCTTAAGAAAACTATTGCTTTCGCCGATAAAGGTAGCAGTCATACCGATACTGACAAAATTATGGCCCGAATGGATGTCATGACCATAAAAATGGATGCTCAGTACAAAGAACTCCAATCTTGTGCTAAACAACCAATACCCAATCTTGACGATGATGACATACCTATGTCCCGTGAAGAAGAATCTAAATTCAGGCAAACTTTCCGTAAGACTCGTTTTTACAATGATTACCGCGACCGAGACTCGAATCGCGATAATTGGCATTTAAGCGGATGAAATGATTATAATCGAGACAACTACCGATCTAACACCGATGACAAACTGTACGATCTTCAAAAACAATTCAACAATTCTATGAAATCTCAGCAATCAACCAACGCTTTTGTCAAAGAAACATTCATGGACCTAAAAACTCAACTCGAAACAGTAGCAAAAAATCATCAAGCTTCAATCCAGAATCTTGAAACTAAGTTCGACAGACTTACTGACAAGCAATCTGGTCGACCTTCTGGATCTCTTCCAAGCAACACTCAAGGTAGCAATTCTAAACCTTATCAACCGCCACAAGCTCGTAACGAGCATGTGAATGCCGTATTCACAAGAAGTGGTAAAACCTACAATCTACCAGAAAACCTGAATGAAGAACAAAACAAAACTGAAAACCCTATCAACTTTGATAGCGATGATGAAGACGATGAACCTACACCACAACCAAAGACTCAAACCCAAAAACCAGTTAAAGACACACCATTACCCAAACCATACAAACCATAAATCTCGTATCCTCAACGCCTAAGAAAAGAAAAAATGGAAGCCTAATACGGAAAATTCCTCGACATGATCTGAGCCGTTCGAATCAATATACCTCTTGTCGACGTATTAGCCAGAATGCCTAACTATAGAAAATTTCTCAAAGAACTCATAAGCAATAAGCATAAAATAGAATAAACTTCTACCGCTTTTCTTAGCGATGAAAGTTCGGCGATGATCGAGAATAAAGTTCCACCAAAACTTGGAGACCTCAGAAGTTTCCTTATTCTATGTAATTTCAATAAAACCTTTCCTGTAATGCTTTAGCCGATCTTGGTGCTAGCATTAACCTTATGCCATATTCCTTATATGCGAAACTATCTCTTGAAACTCTTAAACCTACCAAAATGAGCGTGAGATTAGCCGACAAATCATTCTAATACCCTATTAAAATAGCTAAAAATATGTTTGTTGAAGTTGGTAAATTAACTTTTCCTGCCGATTTTGTTATTCTCTAAATGTAAGAAGACATTAAAGTTCCCTTGATATTGGGACGACCCTTTCTTCACACTGCTAATGCAATTATTCGAGTTAAACAAAAACAACTCAATCTTATAGTTGGGACTGAACGAATGATCTTTAATATCGACTCTGCAATGAAACACTCTTACTCAAACGATGATACTTGTTTTAGTATCGATGTTATCAATAAAATTTTAAAAGAAGATTTTGATGCTCTTCTACACGAAGGAAGCAAAATCCTCCATTTCATCGAAGGAAACCTTCTCGAAGAAGAAATTTTTTTTGAATTTTATGAATTCATAGCAATGGATGAAGATGAAAATTCTGAATCTGAATCCGATACCGAAGAACCACCATTTGAAAAAATCACCATTAACACAGATTATAAAATCAAGACATCCCTTGAAGAACCTCCTACGGATCTTGAACTCAAACCTCTTCCTGATAACTTAGAATATATATTCTTAGAAGAACCATCCTTTCTCCCTGTAATCATATCATCTCAATTATCTGCTCAAAACAAAGACAAACTTGTATCCATCCTTAAAAAACACAAGGAAGCTTTTGCCTAGAAAACGACTGACATTCCTGGTATCTACCCATCATTCTGTAAGCACAAGATACAACTTCTGGGTGATAAGAAATCAGTTGTCCAAAAACAAAGAAGGCTAAATCTAAATATGCAATAAGTTGTTAAGAAAGAAATCGTGAAACTCTTGGATACCGGTATTATTTATCCAATTGCTGATAGTCCTTGGGTTAGTCCTATTCACTGTGTACCAAAGAAATGAGGTATTACAGTTTTCATAAACAAAAATGATGAACTTATTCCAACAAGAATCGTTGCGCGTTGGCGAGTATGCATCGATTATCGTAAACTCAATGAAGCAACCGCAAAAGATCATTTCCCTTTGCCGTTTATTGATCAAATGTTAGAAAGACTCACAAGAAATAAATATTTCTGTTTCCTCGATGGTTTTTCTGGATATTTTCAAATTCCTATCGATCCTAATGATCAAGAAAAAATAACATTCACATGTCCTTTCGGAACATACGCTTATAGGCGAATGCCTTTCGGGCTATGCAATGCCCCAGCCACATTCCAAAGGTGCATGTTAGCGATCGAAGAATCCGTCAAAGTATTCATGGACAATTTCTCCGTCTTTAGAGAATCTTTCGACAAATGCCTAAACAATCTTGATAA